>WYDI02016524.1:0-24614 GCA_009867235.2 Psittacus erithacus
CTGTTCCCAGACCAAAATCAAAAACACAGCACTGCACCAGCTACTAAGAAGGAGAAAAATGACTGCTACTGCTGAACGCAGGACAAAGATTCAGCTGGTTAGAAAGGTCATCTCAGGTATTACTGTGAATTAATAGGGTGCAACCCACTGGAGCTTAAAATATTAAGCGAGTATGCAAAGGGCATGCTGAGTCGGGACCAGTGCATGCCTGCCTGCTTGGCTCTGACTGATAGGTCAAGGACAGCAGGTGTACAGCTGGCACCACATTCATGGCTGGCATCAGGAGCTCACCCATGAGCTGTGGGCATGAAGAAGGAACTGAAGGAAGCCACTGATTGCATGACTAGTGGAAAAATTCCTTCTGTAGATATTTTGGGGGCTGTAATTTATGGAAATGGATATGGACAGCGAGGGTTGCGGAAAATAGTGATATGCTTGCAAATATGTAGCGTATGACTAAAAAGTAACAATGACTTACCTTTTTTCTCTTACAGCAAGCTTCCATATGTATTCAGTTTTAATGCAAAATGTGTGTCCACATTCAGTGCTGTGAAAACTTTAATAATTCAATGGGATGGGAATTCACAGAATCACAGAACCACTAGGGTTGGAAGGGACCGACTGCTGGAGATCATCCAGTCCAACACCACTGCCAAGGCAGGGCCACCTAGAGAAGGTTACACAGGAACATGTCCAGGAGGGTTTTGAATGTCTCCAGAGGGGGAGACTCCACAACCTCCCTCTGGGCAGCCTGTTCCAGTGCCCTGCCACCCTCAATATATAGACATTCTTCCTCACGTTGAGGTGAAACTTCCTGTGTTTTAGTTTATGGCCACTGCTCCTTTTCCTATCACTGGGCACCACCAAAAAGAGTCTGGCACCATCCTCCTGGCCTTTGAGATGTCTTTGGCCATCTCCCGCAATCTCTCCTCATAAGAGAAACACTTCAGACCCCTCATCATCTTTGTGGCCCTAAATTATAATTACTATTATAATAACTAATAACTATTTATGGAAGCAAAACTAGGCCTTTTAAATCTGGATAATGCAACTGATCAATTTGATTGAGAGGAGTTTGAGTGTTAAGTCACATAAGCTAGGATTCAAAACACATATAAGAGATACCAGTTATACTTTGTTTACATTTTACAGCAAGAATTAATTACAGTAGTATATATCTTGTGTGGCAAATGAAGATGGTATAATAGGATGCAGAAAATAACTGGAAAGAATTTATCTGGTAAAAAGTAGAACTATTGCAGATACTCTCTTGAGAAAGGCAAATTAAAACCCAGCTGTACCCAAACCCTGCTGTGATCATCAATCTTCAGCTCTGAACTGCCTCAGCCAATGAAGATGTTGACATAAATTTCGAGACTAAAGGATCACAGCTAACCTTCATTGGGTTTGATGAGTTCTTTTTTGATGGAAGAAGGAAACAATGTTTAGCCAAATTTATATATTTTGAGAAGCAGTGTGGATACATTGCAAAACATCTATCTGCCACACCAAAGTGTTCTGTTTGACTTCGCAGCTCCTTGTTGCTCTCTACATACAATGGAGTGGAAATAACTCTGTGAAAGTCAGTCTAACATGATTTTAAGCTACAGAAAGAGGATTTATTCAGTAAGAAGGTCTAAAAAGTGTTTAAAAATACTTAAGAGAGCAGGGACAAGCAGAGACAAAATCTGTTCTGGTAGCCAGGACAAGGGAGCCCAGTAGTTCTGCTTTTGACTGAAGTGTTTTGCAGAGTTATCACCGTTGCCTGACCCACAGTTCTTACGGAAAACTCTCCTTGTAGGTCGAGAAGCATGTTGGCGCTTAAGGAGTATTGAGAGATAGGACTATGATCAGGATAGAAAGCTTGTAATATCTGTATGGAGTATGTGTTAATAATCTGAAAATCCTGTGATTCTGCTTTAAAAGACAGGGTTTTTGACAGAGAATAAGGAGATGTTTCAGAAGTCACTTGTTAATGCTTCAAGGATCCTTCCAAAGAAAATTGGTAGGACAGTCATAAATTTGATAGAGTTGTCTACTTTGCACTAATCTTCTCTAAAAAGGCTCTTTTAGCTAAAGCTTTAAAAAAGTCACCCTGAGGTAAAGCACCAATATAAAAATTTTTAGCTTGAATAATTGAGTTCTGTAGGGTGATAACTTTTTAAAAAATGTAGAATAAGAGGGTTTTATACTTAAAAACATTAGGTGACTCTAAATATATGTGACAGTCAGATAAATCTACATTTATAGCACAACAATAGAAAAAGAATAGAGAAAAACCTCTTCTCTTATGGTTTCATAAACTGAATACAAAGCAGAGACTGATACTTTCTTCCAGTAAGAGCTGAGTCCAGTCCCACCCTGAAGCATCCTGTGACAGAAGCCTCTGTCAAGACACAAGTAAAAGGAAAAAAAATCACTAATAAAAGTGAGTGAGTAGGAAATCTCACTCATTACCTCAAGAAAGAAACAATTTGGACAATTAATGTACTACCAATTACTCCTGAGGATGACTACAATTGCTGAAACTTGCAAACTCAACATACAGAAATGTTAATGGTTGGAAAAAAATATTATGCTGATATATAATTAAAAGACAGAAGTAATTTGTGATTAAGCTGTCCTGTGTGAGTAATGTTGGATGAAATTAATTTAACAGGCTATATATATATATATATATATATGTACGTATTTTGAATGACACGATTTAGTGTGAGGTGTCCCTGTCCATGGCAGGGGGGTTTGAACTCGATCTTAAGGTCCTTTCTAACCCTAACAATTCAATGAGTCTATGATTATATATGTATATGCAAAGGAAAAGGTGGATGTGGCATAAAGCTATACTGATGTAGATTTTAACATGCCAGCAATATAGTAAGTCTCGAAGGTGACCAGTAAAATGCAGGTAACAAAGCAGTAAGAAAGAGCTTAAAGATCAGTTCTGAGTTTCTAAGCCCCTCAGTTTTAGGTTACCAGAAAGGGTATTGTCAGTGATAATGAGGACTACACGAGCTTTCTTTCCAAAGGGTCCTAAATGACTTATGAGCTACATGGTGGATATGCTGTTGCAAAAAGACAATGTTCAAAGGGAAATCGAGGACCTCCTGGGTGGTGGTGAAGACCTGCAGCTCCAGCTTTTCTAGAGAGAGTGGAAATGGGTGTCTGTAGCAGCACATGAACCCCTGCCACGTACTCTTCCCTTTCCCTCAGCTCTCTGTAGCTGGCTGTGGATGCCTCTGCTGAGATGAGAAAGCAGGCAGGTGAAAAAATCTAGTGAATTTCATTCTTGGGAGGAAAGGGACTGGGAGACATATTGCTGGGCCAGTATGGGTGGAGACAGCTTCCACAGCATCCAGAAGTGCAGGGATTTTACAGCAGCTGCCATCAAGGATGAAAGAAAAGTTTAGGGAATTCAAACCATGTCCTAATGTTTATGTAATAGCTGACTTTTGGCAGTTAATTTCATGATACGTCTTTAATTTTGATTATATAAATTATTTTCAGGACACAGGCTTGTGTCTTCAAAAGCTGTCTCTATTTTATAAAAAAAAAACCCAAAACCAAAACCCCAAACACAAATAAAATAAGAAATATTAATCTTAAGCAATAAAAATATGTATCTTGGGTCTTTTTTTTCTTTTTTTTTTTTTTGTACTAAATATGTTTAATTAATAAAAATGTTTTAAAGTTGACTGCCTGCATGTGTGTGTATGTTTACAACGCTTTGATTTTCTGGTAAGTCAAAAGGGAGAAGAACTTTTGCAGAAATAGAAATTTCAGCTGATTTTAAAGACAAACCACTGAACAAGTCATAAAGAAAAACCACTTTATACTTCTGTAGCATGAATTATGTCTTGAATTTAGCACCTACACTGGGAGAACCTTCCTTGTCAAGGAACACCACCTACAAGAAAGAATTTTTTTTATCAGTTAAATCATGGCCACTCTGTAGTTGTAATCTTTGGGTAATAAAGGGACCCATCTTCTCCTCAGTCTTCTGTTAGATGCTAAACAGAAAACACCTTTCTTGAGCTAAACTTCTGACTTTATTATCTGAAGTATTCATCTGACAATTTGAGTAAATGATTATTGATATATATCACCAACCAATTCAGTTACTAATTCACCATTGGTTGTGAATTAATTTTTATTATTGTGTTATTCATAGTTGGAACACTGAACTCACAGCAGACAGCTTGTTTGTGTATGTAGAAATGAAAATTGTAAAAAACACAGTCTGTGGTTTTATTCTTACAAAAGTTCAATGATTTCTCAAAAGCGATGTATTTATTTGCAGGAAAGAACTTATAGTAGGTATTTATGTTTATTATGGGTTACTAAATATCACAGTCCGTTACAAAATACTAGACAATGCCCAGGTTTACTTTTAACATGTAATGTAGTGTATTGTAAAAACCAAAACCTTTAATATGTTACAAAATCTTTAATATATGATGCATACTTTTTAAAAATTTGTTTAGGCTTTACTAGTCTTACTAGCGTGGGAATAAATTCAGATTTATTTTCGATTGAATTGGAGATCTCTTGTGCAGCTCCGCTCTGTATGGCAACCAGACAAACCACAGTAATGCAGTAGCTTTTGATCTTTTGCCTGTGTATTTTGGCAGCTAAATCAAATAGACTTTGAAAGAGACTTACATCGAAATGATATCTTCACTATATGCAGGAAAATGAGTAATTATCCTGTTTCTGGTGATAGTCTCTCTTGCATTTGGTTCTGGGTTCTGGGTTCTCCAAAGTGTTTGATGTATAACATGCATGTATTTATACGTGTGTGTATATACATATAAAAATATATTTACACATATGTGTGCATATATATGCATACAGATATTTTTCTCTCAGTCTTCTTTTTAACTTTGCAATAGAAGAGTATCCCTGACTTGATAAAAAGTTTCAGATACCACATCTGTATGACATACCATATAAATAATCCCTTAGAAAATCAGCATAGCTGAAGATGGAAGGACAATGTCAGAAACATCATAGAGATATTTGACCAGTACCTAAGACAGAAGTTAATTTCTGATTTAGTTTTCTGCTCAAGGGGAAACCTCAGAACTTTGGAATTTGGGGAAAAGATCAGATCTGAAGTGTTTTTAGTGAGAATGTAAAATAATTTTTCCTTCTTACAATGTACAGTCAAAGTGACACCAACTTATGATTTTCAAGCATATCGTGGATATATCACATACTGCTGAAAGAGTAAAAAGTGCTTAAAGTCATGTAGAGAATAAGTTTGCAAGGTCTGGTGTCACATTCTGTAATTTAATGGCTGCAGCAATAGTTCTGTAAGTTTTTTCTCTCTGACCAAACATAACATCTGCTGTTGTCATCAGCTAGGTAGACAAATTTGTTCTGCCCTTTCATTTCAGCTGAGACCATGACTTCTGCCCATTACACTGGCACCTAACAGAAATAGGAAACCACCTTCTGACCTTGGTTTTTGTAAATAAACAGTATATGAAATTATCAGGAATAGTATGCTGCAGGCTATTCCTTCTGCCAAAAGGCATACAGAGTTCCTTTGCTCATTCTGTCTGTATTTATTAAACAAAGCAAATATATTGCCATTTAATGCTAAAAGACTATTTCTTTTGTAAGTAATAATACAGAGATGGTGATAGAGCAATCTCCAAATAGGGTCGTATGGTGACAGAGACACAGTGGGTGCTATTAAAAGCTTGACATTTATCACTCACAGTGGTTAAATTTGTCATGGTATTTGTGGCATTTGCCAATCTAAATATAGAGAATGCCACAAATGCCGCATAACAGATAAATAATGCTGTGCAAAACTCAACAAACTGCTGGTGGTGCTTTCCTAAACCTACAGCGCTCTATGTTCTGGAAATGCATTGCAGATGTTATTAGCTAGGAATTTATCAGCATGGAAAGGTAAAAAGTTTATTACATTTTTCTTTTCCTTTATTTTGCTTATTTAGACCTGAAGGTCTTTTGTATAAGAAATATTTCTGCATGTCTGTCTGTAGCCTGCAGAGTAATAAAGCCCCTATCACAGTTTGAGTACCCTAAAGCTAGTAAAAACCAGATCATAAAGTATCATTCATATAGACAAAAAGGAGTCTGTCCAGGACATGAAGTTTAGGAAATATTCCTGGAAAATATACCATGCGTCTTGTGACGAACAACCTATAGTGCAAGTCTTATTGGAAGAAATGGCTTCCCAAGCAGAAAGTTGTTCTCTAGGGCATAATTTAAGAGTTCTAGAGTTCTGTTTAAATCCTGAAGGACAGAATGGATATAATCAATCACACTGGATGCTTACTTTTCAGACACAGAAAAATCATCATTATTTTATTTTCAAAAACTGCAGAAAAGGCATTAAGATAAAAAAGTGCATAATGGAACTACTATTTTCTCCATCTAATAAAACTTTAACAGCGGTAGAGGAGAAAAAGCCTGTGTCCTTGTCTTACAGTGTTGGGGTTTTGGAGTCTAGGCACCCAATTCCAATTCTGACCTCAGAAATATTGTTTCTTGACTTCTCTGGGTTCACAGGGTGAACATGAAATGGTTAGCTGCTCTCAGGTCTTACCCACAGGTGCAGTTCTGTCACTGTTTGGCTGGAGGAGGTGCTGTGGTACTAAAGCAACAATTCTCACAGGTATTAAGTCATGTAAAGGGTATTTTGCCACGCCTTAAGAAAGTCTAGCAAAAAGTTGAAAGGATGTGGCCATAGTTGTGACCAAGTTCTTCATCTTTAGTGATGACGTGCACTTGATTCCTTAACGGGATTCCTATAGGGCAGACCTAAACCTAGAGTTAGATAATTTCCCTGTCATGGAGCTCTTGAGACTGACTATTAGATTATCTCTTAGGTTTTTGAATGCATCTGATTACAGCAGATGGCACTGAAGAGTATATAATGAAAAACCTGTTACCTGTTAGTCCTGCTTTCAGTCCTTGGTCTTCACCACAGGCTGCAAGCGAATCTCTGCTCCTGCATCTGAGCACCTCCTCCCTCTCCTTCTGCACTGACTTTGCTATCTGCAGTTGGTTCTCTCACATATTCTCACTCCTCTCTGTGATTTCTGAGATGATCTTCATATTAAATATCAAACATAAGAAACACTTTTGTACTCCCTTTAGAATGCAGCGTTAAGCAGTCACGGAAGACCATTTAAAATTTGAGTCATGTACTAGTTTAGCTTTGCCTTTTCTATGTGTATTGTGATTTAGTTTTCCTATTTACACATTCACTTACCTCACTTAATAAAAAACAAAAATGTTTTTTTAACAAGCTATTCATGGACATGGTTGCAGTGCACTTGATTTGTTCCAGAACCAGCTGTGGTAGGTCATACCATCTCTGCAGGACAATGTGACACAAGCAGATTGGTACTTCCTAGTTCTGGAAAGACTTTTTTCCACTGCTTCCAGAGAAAAGAACAATTAAATAATGTTTATTTAATTATATTGATATATTCACTTGATATATTTCTCTGACCAACCCTCCCAGTGAAAAGAAAGGATATTTTCCATTTATTGTGTCAAAATCAATCATAGAACCATATCATAGAATGGTTTGGGTTGGAAGGGACCTTAAAGTTCACCTAATTCCACCCCCCCTGCCATGGGCAGGGGTAATCACTTTCCACTAGACCATGTTTTAAAAAGCCTGGCAACAATGTCTTACTTTACAGTAAATTTTTTTTTTTTTTCCAAAAAATATCCTTACAAATGGAGGAAAATCACATTATTGGGAAGGGCTAAGAATGAGAGGAGGGACCTTATAAATGGGGAAGCTCAGTCCCTGTTCTCTGCTTGAGGATGCTTCTATTGTCATGGCACAGTCAGGAGGTTTGCCACCCAATTTAGTATAGCTTGTTGGCCACACTGTCTTTCACAATGAAACATGCTGCACTAAGTGTACTTTCCGTTCAACAGGAACTCTGCCTGCACAGTGTGTATGACTCACCCACCTGTCTAGCTGGTGTTCTTCGGATTAACTGATCTATCTTTGAGCTCATGTTTTCTCTCATGTCTTGTTTGCCTTTGTGGCAGTCATATTTGGATTTCACACATTCTTCATTTTTGCCGTACATAGTGCCTTCAAGACCAGAACAGTGTGCACTGACATTTCAGGTAGCATGATACTGGACTTTGATAACTAGTCGGTGTAATTACACTAAATATGCTTCACAAATATTTATTAAAGCCCTGTGGGGACATAGCTGTCATTTTTCTCTCTCCCCCACTGCACTACCTTTAGCTTTTTCTGTTTCTAACACAATTTCTGTCCCAAGGCAGATCCTTTGCTTCAAGGAAATATATGAAATAATAAAATACATTGAACAACACTAATGAAACAAATCAATAATCTATCCATGTATTTTTTATATACTAATTATTGACCTCATGTTTAAACAGGTCAAGTACTTATCAGTAAATGTTTGAAGTCACTTGCCTATATTTTGCCTACTGAAAATCTAAGATGGATATACTTATGTTGAAATCAGGGCTGTAAATCTGCTCATTTCTATTCCTCAAGATCAAAAGAGGTCTGGTTTTGAGAAAACACTGGATAGCCCATGCTGAGACATGAGGCCTTGAAATTCCTGTCAGAAAATGCTCTGTATGTAATTTTCATCTATTTTAACCATGTGAAACTCTTTATTAAATTTAAAGCTTAGGAGCCATGATCCTTCTGTTTTCTTGATTCACTGTAACCTGACTTCTTATGAAAAGTAAAGCTTCTGTGAGAACACAAGTCCTCCATTGACTTGTTCTTACAAGTTTCCATCAACAAGTCTGTGTTTCATTGTGGGTCTATGCTGAAGAAAGAAAATGACAGTAAATATGGATGGGGAAAGAGATGCTTACTGTCCTGGGTCAGGAGGTGTGACCTCCTTATTGGTTGAACACAGCCCTGAGGTATGTGCACGCAAAATGAGGATATCCTGGAGGGGGCGACTGAAGAAAATAAAATTCTATATTTCTTTGATTGTGTTCCCGACAGGTAGAGACACGTACAAATATAAGAGATGCTTCAAAGCCTGGGAAAAAAAAAAAAAGCAACCAGAAAATGTAGTATTTGCAATAAATCTTAGTAATTGATACAAAATAATAGTTGATTAAAATGTACACATATTTATCTATTTGCATTTAAATGTAAATATATGACACTGTTCTCACTCTGTTGTAACCTTTGAATTTCAACAGACATTTTAAACAGTGGATTCTACTGTTCAGGGTCTGTTTTAGGTATTCAGCCTGGCAAGAAGTGAGTAATGGAAACTTTCAGTTTCCCTTGGTCTTCAGGGTAGAGCTGGGAAAGCACCAGCGGAAGGATAGCCAGGAATGACTCAAACATCTGCTTGTTGCATGAACCAGCCTGTCGTCTACACCGGGCCACTGAGTCTTCTGGGAATGCTGTAAAGAAGGTGTGAATAGGGTAAGGAAAGTCACATCTTTCTATGCTGTTTACCACCCAGTAGAAGAGACACAGCTTTAGTTTAAGGAAACTTTCTTTTTCTTTCTGTTTTTTTTTTGTTTTTTTTTTAATAAATCACTGATGGTTTGGTTATGTTTCTCACAGGAAAACAGTCCTCCCTTTCTTACAGGAAAGTGTGAAAGAGGTTGCAAACAGCTACAAAGCAGAATTTCTAAATCTAAAATGCAAAGTAAGTATCTGATTAAAATGAGGACAGATTTGCATAAGATGTGTCTAAATCAGTGTAGCCCTTGAGCATCTCTGACCTATGCAAGGAATTATGTGGGTTTCACTGTTACCTGGAAAAAGAAACTGTAACTTCCAGTACCATAGCAACATTATGCATAATGCTGATTTAGTTCTTTTTCTTAAAAGCACATAAATAAATCATGCACAATTTTTGGTTTTCTACAATGTTTTATGAATGATTGAATTTATATTTTTGCCTTGCTTGTACATTCTGGAAAGTAGAGTTACAAATAGAATACTTCAGAACACGATCATATTTGCAAAATCTGGAGGTAACTACTTGAACTTTCTGTGGGACAAAATCATGAGTATCCTAATCACAACTTTATGAAACTCAGGGCTTTTGCTTCATAGAAAATTCTGATAGTCCAAATTTGATTTTATTCCATTTTGGAATAGAAACATTACAAAAATGTAATGAAAAGCTCATCCTGGAAAACTTTTTGTTTAGGAATGATTCACAAAAGAAAAGAAAGCATGCTCCACAGCACTGAGTAGATGCTGCTTGTTAATAACAGTTGTGGAACTCACAAAAAATGCCAGTTTAAATCACTACCTGTGAAACTCCACATGTGCATGATTGGGATGGCTCCAGGAAACTCTTCTGGGTCTATGAATTGGTGTTTTCCAGTGAGAGCACATAAATCTATAGATTAGACTAAAAATTGGCGCTTCTGAATGTTTATAATACTTAAATTCACTTGAAGATTTTTTGTTTAACGTTCCATGAAGTCTACAGACTATGTCAGATTCTTCTCTCAGACCCATGAGATACACTTTGGATCCACCTGTACTAATCTCACTGAAAAGATAACTCAGCATCTTTTACCTAAGGCCTTACCTGAGTCTAAATTCACACGGAATTTAAATATATTCTCCCACAAAGGCTGTTTAAATAACCTCAAATAAGATTATGGAGGACTTCTAGAGAACAGGAGTTACTATAGAATTATTTATTAAATGTTATTTCATATTTCTTCCTTTGCAGTCATGCAAATAGACACTAATTATAACTCATGCATAAATGCATGCATTTACACACACATATGCATATGCGTGTATATGCATTTATACCTTACGTATCTGTAATTGATTTAATATCAAATATATTTCACACATTTTTATTGTGACCGTAGAATCTTTGACAGAAAAATAAAAACCTCTGCATTTTTTACTAAGATCCTGCTTCTCAATCCTGTTCACTGACATAGTTTACTTTCAAATCAATCATTTGACTGCCCTAGTTATTTCAAGGGATTGTTTCAGCCTGACCTCTGAAAGGATGCTTTAATGTAATGTGGATTCTCTTCTGAGACTGGTGAGATAGGGACAGAGAGGATGAGAATGAGGAGCACCAGGAATACTGAAGACATATGGTGCTGTAACAATCAAAACAAAGGAAAACAACTCTGCTGTAAATCACTACACTGAACTGAAAGCAGCTGGAAGTACAGAGATTCAGCATTTAGATGAAGACAAATGCAGACAACCCAAAGAAAAGCAGTAGGTCTGAAAAAAAAAAAAAGCTTCATGCAATGCATTCATACTGAAATACGGAAGCATGATCTCTCATAAATATTTTTTTCCCTGTGGAATACAAGAAGCATCAAAATGCTGCTAAGAGGACTCTTTTTTCTTATTGTTTGAGCTTGGTTTTTGCTGTTCTGTGTATTCTGAATCACACAGTAACTTTCTCAAAATTTGTATTCTGCCATTAGAGATTTAAAAATATTTTATTGTAAATAAGACCTTAAAGGCTTTAAATTCCAACTGCACTGAAGTGAGTGGGACTTGCCATTAGTACCATGAAAATTTACTATCATAGGGTGACAATGATAATATGATATAGACAATTTTTAAAAAATATATGATTGTCATTAAATGTAATTAAGTTTCTTCTGCTTACAACTGGTAACTCCTTTTGATTTGTAAGGAAAAGATGAAAATAAGTTTTGCCAAACTGAGTCAAACCAGTGTTCTATATTGGTTCTGACACAGTGGCTATGTAATTGGCTCGTATTTTACCATAGTGCCCTAATCAGTTATATAGGGCTGCATATCTTTTGTAATATTTATCTTAAAAAGAAAAGACTTAAAGAAAAAAAAATCAATTATTCATCAGTAAAAGATCATTTTCATTCCCATATTAAATCCATTATTATGTTAATATGTGGATATTTCTTTGCATCGTTGCAATGTGTACTATATTTGGTTATATGGAATCCTTCCTGCTCTTCCATGTCCAAGGTGTTTTTGACAGGCTCTTTCTTTAGTGAGTATGGAATCTTAAAGTAGACTATAATGGGAATCCATATAAGATTTACTCACAAATTTACACTTAAGCCACCATAGTCCATGAAGCTACATTAATGGATGCTTTACCACAATGTGAGTGCTCTTTTGAAAATGGTGAAAGACAGAAGGGAAAATCAATATACAGGCAGCAGATGATCTGGCCACTGGAATATTTTACTTCTGCACTTTTTTTTCCAGATCCTGTCAGCTCCTAAGGATTTGATTCAATGACGTTTTCCTTCTCCTAGCTGCAGCTTGTCTGCAAATAAGTAGAGCTTATGCTCAGGAGTTTGCAAGAATGTGTGTGTGTATATATATATGTGTGTATATATATACATATATATATGTATCTGGCATGATGTATATATGCCAGAAGTATATGCAAACATCATCTAGTATATAGGTCCGAAATATTTCCAAAGAAATTGATTTGAGCTGTTAATTTGTGCATTAAAAGGTCTTCATGGACTGCTACACAAGACCCCCATGAAACTTGAGTGATTTTGTCTGCCAGGGAATAAAATATTCTGTAACTAGAAAAGTATGATACATAAAATTTGTTTTCTAGTTAAAGCAGTTACATTTAGATATTTTAAATTCCATTAGCTCAGAACATTGAAGAATATTTACTTAATACCTGTCCCCCTCAAGAATATTTCTTATACTAGCCAACCTTGGCAAAAATAGTTATGGAAATTCAGCATACAACTTAGAAGCCCTCACTTTAAAACTTTGTGAATATTCATAGATATATTCTTCTTTACAGGTAACATTCATTGATTTTCCAAAGAATTTTCCATTTATAGCAATCTTCAGCCGTAGGTACGGACCTCTGATGCGTAGCAGATTCTTAATATGGTTATTAGGCCATTTTGTCTGCTTACCCAGTACAGAAAGTCCTCAGTTCTGTGCACTTGACACCTTCCTATTCTCAAGCATGAAGTGTATAAATATAGGCTGTATTTCATCCTCGGAACAAGAAACAAAAGTGCTTGCCCTGCTATTGACAGCTCTGACACAAACACTGTTGGCCAGCTGCGAAGAGTGTGCTACTTATTTCTTGGCAGCAAAATGACAGTATTCTTGAAATGTTGCTTTCTTTTGTGAAGGACTGAGGTCATTAGTACATCCAAGTCTCTTACCTTTTTGGAAGTCTTTACTTTTTAAGCTGCAGGAAAAATACACTTTCTGTGGTTTAAAATACTCAAGTTGTCTTTTGAAGGAATCTCATCAGAGGGAAAAACACCGAGAGGGATTTCTTATTAAGATCCACATAGCAGCTGACTGCAGTTAGGATTGTACCCATACAGTGGGGGGAGAACATGGAACAAATGCTCATTTTAATGAGAGAGAAAGTGTAGGTGGAAGCAGATGACCTAGATGATTTTATGAATAAAAGATCTAATCTGATGCAATCATTTCATTAATACACACATGGCACCAAATGAAAACAGAGAGTAGCAGATGGCTATGAGAGGTCTTAAAAAGGCATTTTCAGTTTAGTAGCTAATGATTTAGATTTCATGGATGACACCAAATACTAGCAGAAAGGGAGAATTTATCAGTTCTCCAAATAAAGTTCTTCTGATTTATGACAGTAACACTGAAAAATATTCTGACATTAGCTAGAAATGCAGTCACAAAGCAGATATGAGGCAACGTGTCTTACAAAAACCTCTAAAAGACAAAACCAATATTTTCTTTAGAAATAGCTCACAGAGTTTAATTAAAAGCTCTTCCTTTGCCCCCAGTTTGCTACCATTTGTGGAAACAGTGGTTTGTGAAAAACTAATGAAATAGTTATTTGCTGTGCAGTTTTGGAATCTAAATATGGTATTTATTTACTTGCTGCAATTATGGATCCACTGTGAGCAACTGCAGAAAAAGATCATCAAGGAAGGTCATTGGGATAGTATGGGATAGTACTTGAAATATGTAGCTTTATTTTGAGATAAAATCTTTGGAATAAATTTAGGATGAATGCATGACTTTAAAAAGAGGCTGCATATGGGGACGGCTTGTGCAAGATATGGATTGGGTTTTAACGTTAGTAAACCTCAGTATAGAAAATAAGAAAGCAGGGAAATGACATTGTTTAGCACTCTATCTGATAGCAGGTATGGCACTAGCCATGTGGGTTCTTCATCCGACCCAGTCACGCCATCTGCATCCAGGCTGCAGGGGGACTGACAGGAGAGCTAAGTGTGTCATCTCTGCTCTCAGTCTGATCCTCTCTGTACTTGAAAAATATGCTGCCTGAGAGATTTGACTGCTTCCTGAACCCTTCACAAAACCTGACTAGGGCAAAAGGGCTGGACATCTCAGAGAGAATCTGGCCTACAGCTTTTTAGGAACATATTAACCTCGATTTGGCACCAAACTGAGGACAAATAGAGTCTCATCCCTCAGACCTAATCCAAGATCAACTTAGTTTATATTATTTTCTCACAAATTAATATTGCAGCAGTGGCATCTTTGAATGCAGGCAGACTGAAGTTTTCTTTTTGCAAAGCTTATTTGAGCTCCTATTAGGAACAACAGAGTTCATATTGAATTCTGTGTGTAGAGGAATACTCATTTTCTTCAAATTAAAAATGTACCCTCCCACAAAAAGCCGATGTGTGGAGTGGGAAGTTGATTTTGTTTCCTTTGTATGCAACTGATAAAAGTATTGAACAAGGCAGGCTTGGTCCTACTGCAAACTGATATGGCTGCTTCATTAGGAAATGGTTCTTTGTAAGCCAGGGGAGCTTTAATAATCCTGAATGCTTGTGAATGAAATGTAGGCATGGCTTTCTAATGTGAATACCACACACTGCAATATACATTCACAGCATTCCTGCCAGTGTTCTGCTCTGCAAATCCTGGCTTTACCATAGGCTAAAGCATTCAGGCTAATGGTGTAAAACCTCAGATGAACCTTCAGAAGCTGAAAATCTTCTTATGTCTACAATTCTCTCTACAATCACGACTATACATGATACGAGTACTTTCTTACTTAGACAATTTGTCAGACAAGTCCACAGGTTGCTGTTACACATGTAATGGATAATGGAAATGCAAATAGTTATGTTCTTCATGCACCTTTCACTGTTGCACTAAACACTCAGAGAACATCACATTGATTCTTATTACTTCTATTTTGAAAAGAACTCAGGGCTCAAATTAAGGATAGAAAATCATAGTTCCAGAAACTGTACATGTAAGTTTGAGATATATCAAAGTCCTTTGAGCTTTCCAGGCACTTAAAATGTATGTTGACATCATGAAAGAAAGTCTCACACTGGCATGATTCTTTCTTCCCCCAAACTCACTAAGGTCTATAATTCAGTAAACTTTTTCAAGTCCAAGGCCAAGTATCCTGTATGCAAATACAGCTGGGGGATGCATGAGGTTACTGTTAAAAAAGGAGAGGCCAGCTACTTTGGAATGAGATGCAACTCCTGCAAAAGCAGACCTGAAAGTGTTTAACTTTAAACCATATTTAAATTAAAAGTAATTTCATAACAGTGCTTACATGTCTGTAGCATTCATTTATGGTATTTCCTCTCCATGTCTCCACAGCTGGGCTGTCAGTAGTAAGTAGAATTCATCACACACAGCAAACACTGACAAACTGTTCATTAATAGGCCAATTTTTTATATGATCAGAATTTAATTCCCTTTCATTTACTGGCCCTAAAAGCTCAGATAAGTGGGTTTTCTATCTTAGCGCTAGAGAACAGCTTTGCTTTGTAAATTCTTACATTTGTCTATGAACCAAATTCTTCTTTCCCTAATAATTTCAATCACAGGCTTTCCCTCTCTGTTTGGTTTGCTAAACAGGATTATCATCATTAGCTTCTTAGCATATTCCCTGCCCTCTCTCCTTTTGCGCATACATTACTGCTTCCTTTACTGGTTTGGTTTCTGTCATTTTCAGATCCATCTCTAAACAGATACTTTGTGGTCCATATGAGAGGCACTCAGTTGTCAGGGTCATTGGATAAGTACTACAGTCCTCTTAAAAGAAACCACCTTTCTCATTAGTTATGGTGTTTCTGCAGCACAAATGCAGGAAATGTGAGAATCAGCTTTTAGGAAAATGCAGTCAAATTTTAGAGAAAACCAGTGATTATTCCGTCTTACCAGTAATTCCCAATAGTGTGGGAAGGAAACAATCCAGATTATTGAACGCTTCTTCGTAGACTCTTGGTTGAGAGGGATGAAAAATCCACTGATTTCTGTGCCAGAGGTATTCACTGATCTTCCCTCATTTGATACTTTCCTAAGTCAAAGATTTGGGGATCCAATCAGGCAACCAACCCAATATCATGTGAATCAGAGACCATCTGCACACTCCCAACTGAAGAGACGACAAACCTTGGGATGTCTAAAACACACAGATGTCCTCTGCACAGATGAAGCATAGTTCCGTCTATTCAGAAAACACATCATTAATGCATCACAGAATCAGTTCATGAGAGAGGTGCAAAGAAAATAGAAGACTACACTCTTTATGATGGCCTGAGCAGTTCTGCTTTTGAAAGAGACTGATTTTACTGAGTTTGGCAGTAGAGGCATTATGATCGAAATGACTAGAATTTGTCTTATGTTGCTTTTAAATGAAATTAGTTGAGGAAAATGAACAGCAGGTAGGAAGCTATACTTGGTCTTTATGGAAATATGTAGAATACATTTTATGCTTTTCCACCAGAGAACAGCCAATTCCAATTGGCGCCAATGTTTCATGTGGAATTGTTTGGTGGTGTCTCAGGTACAGTCTTCAAGGGTATCTGTAAAATAAAAAATATTTCAAACACAGTGTAGTAGTCTATAAGAGTAAAATATGTGGATCGATTATAATGCAGGGTTTTAGTCAAGATACTTAATTCTGGTGCTGTTTAGAGATGCTTTTTGTGAAGGTTTGGTGTCTTTCCTAGCTGAAGTACAGTATCAGGCTCAGAATTCTCTGAAATAGCTATACTATTTCTATTCTGTATGCTAATAGCTATGCTATTTCATTTCTCCTGAGTGATTCTTATACCTATAATCGGGGGACAATAAAGACGCAATTTTAAGTCCTATGCTTTCCAAGGACAAGCAATTGTAAGAGGTAAGGTTACTGCCGTATGACACCGCTGTTTTGTGAGCGGCAGAAAGCAAAGTCGCTGCAAAGCCGAGCAGCCCCTGGGACTCCCCCGGGCAGCCAGGCGTTCGTGGCCGGAGGGGCCGCGGTGTCCGGCTTTGCAAGCCAGAAGCCGAGAGGAGCGCCCGTTCCCCGCGAGGCAGCTATCCCGGGCCGGACCATGCCTGAGCCGCCGGGGAGCGCCGGGCTGCGCGCCGGAGGGCGGGCAGGGCCGCGGGGGCCCGTCCCGACTGCTGCGGCCAGCAAGAGGCACTCGGTTGCACGGCAAGCCTCGTGCCGGCTGGGGCAGCTCTACCTCCTCCTTCCATCCTCCTCCTCCTCCTCCTCCTCCATTTATTTCATTTATTTTATCGCATTTATTTATTTGCATTCACGGGAATAATAAAAATGAGAAAATCCGAGCGCTGCTTTTGGCTGCTCTCCACCAACCTGTCAGTGACGCAAGCGGAGACTACTTAAAGGCAGATTAGAGGCAGCAAGACACTAAAAGCCAGCCTTCCTCCCACCACGCAGCGGGTCCGCCGCGCCGCGCCGCCCCACGAACCGAGCGGGCCGGGCCGGTGGCGGCCGCCGCGGGGCCCTGAGCCCAGCCCAGCCCAGCCGAGGCCAGCCTGGCTCAGCCGAGCCCAGCCCGGCTCAGCCGAGCCGAGCCGGGAGCCCTCGGCGCGGCTGCCGCCTCCAGCAGCCTTCCCGCCGCGGGTCTGCGGGCGGTAGAGAGGCGTTGCTCTTTTGTTTGATCTTCCCCAAAAAGGGGCGGGGGGGGGAAGGAAGGAAGGAAGAGGTGAAGAGATCCCCTCCGCTTCCCAAAGTCTTTGTCTCCGGATGAACAGCGATGGGGGAATGGACTATTCTAGAGAGGCTACTGGAAGCTGCCGTGCAGCAGCATTCTACTATGATCGGGAGGTAAGGCGGCGGGGAGCTATGGGGCCACGGGCGGGATCCCCCCGTATCCGAGCTGGCCGGCGGCACACGCGGGTCTGGGCTGTGGGGTGCACCCTTTTCGCGCGGGGCTTCTGCGGTGTGCGCCTTGCGTGTGTGTCTATATGTTTGCAGCACAGGCCACCGGGGCCTAGGGACAACGCGAACGCCGCTGTCCTTGTCAGGGCGGTGCAGCGGGCGGGCATCGGGGAGACCCTGCTGCCGTCGGGGTCCCGCGGCCAGAGCGACCGCCTGCCGCTCCCTCCCGTACTTTCGGCCCCACCTCCGCTTCGCCCATGCGGTTGATTTTTCTCCGGTGGAAGGCCGGGGCGGGCGGCAGCTCTGACTCCCGCCCCAGATTTTTGCCGGCACGGACTCTCACGGGCGCGCATGGCCGCGCCGGGGCGATGCTACAGTGAGTGCACGCCTTCTGCGCGGGAGCGGGGCTGCCGTCGCCGGTGTCAGGAGCCGGGCAGGGGCGCCGCGGGCCGGGCCCGGTCAGCACTGGACAGCTCCCGGCGGCGGCGCGCACTGACGGGCTTCTCTGTTCCAGGATCCTGCTGACCGTGGTGGTGATCTTCAGGATACTCATTGTGGCCATTGTAGGGGAGACGGTGTACGATGACGAACAAACTATGTTTGTGTGTAACACGCTGCAGCCAGGCTGCAACCAGGCTTGTTACGACCAGGCTTTCCCTATTTCTCACATAAGGTACTGGGTGTTCCAGATCATCATGGTGTGCACTCCCAGCCTTTGCTTCATAACATACTCTGTTCACCAGTCTGCTAAGCAGAGGGAACGGAGGTACTCCACTGTCTTCCTCACCTTGGAGAGGGACCAGGATTCCATGAAGCGTGAGGACAGTAAGAAAATCAAGAACACGATTGTCAATGGGGTGCTGCAGAACACTGAGAACTCCACCAAAGAGGCAGAACCAGACTGCTTAGAAGTGAAGGAAATCCCCAATCCTGCTATCAGAACTACAAAGTCAAAGATGAGGAGGCAAGAAGGCATTTCTCGATTTTATATCATCCAAGTGGTCTTTCGAAATGCCCTAGAGATTGGATTCTTAGTGGGACAGTATTTTCTGTATGGATTCAATGTCCCTTCCATGTATGAATGTGACAGATACCCTTGCATTAAAGAAGTAGAGTGCTATGTCTCTAGACCCACTGAGAAGACTGTATTCTTGGTATTCATGTTTGCTGTCAGTGGGATCTGTGTGGTGCTCAATTTGGCAGAACTGAACCACTTGGGCTGGAGAAAGATCAAAATGGCAGTGAGAGGAGTACAGGCAAAAAGGAAATCCATATATGAAATCAGAAATAAGGATCTGCCAAGAATGAGTATGCCCAACTTTGGCAGGACTCAGTCAAGTGACTCAGCTTATGTGTGAGGCTGTGACAGAACTGAAACACCGTGCCAGGTGGAACAGACCCAGATACCATTAGAGAAAGGTACATTGCTTAGGCAAGCATTTTATCAAACCACCAAGAAAGCCATTAAGGTATTGGATCTGCACTTACTGAACTAGCTGCAGAATGCAGTGCTATGTAAAAGACTGAAAAACCAGCTATAAACCCACGCTTGATCTAGCCTTACAGCACAGCTACTATTATTCCTACTTTTCTTTCTAATGATTGAGTGTTACCTGTCGGTGGAACAGCTTTTTGATCGTTGTTAGGATAAGTTTACAGTTTGGACTGTCTGACTAATTGTTGTAAATGTGTAGAATGTTCATATTAAAAATCTGCAAGGATACTCTATATGGGGTGGGGTAGAGGAAACTGTTGCAATGGGTAGATGTAAGCATGATTTAAAAGGAGGGTAATCGCACTGTAAGGAGCCTGACCACAGCTCAATAAGGATATCTGCGTTCACCTATCACAGATGTCTTATATTATTTTGCTTGTCTAACTCATGGAGTTTATTCCTGGTGTGTATTATTAGCTATTTTCTATCATAGTTTGTTCATCAGTTATGCTAAACAATAAATGCTGAATATGATTTTGCCATTTTATTTGTTTGCCTGTCCACGCATACACACCAGAGACCTTAATCATCTTACATTAGTTGTGATCTGCAGAATACATCAGTACATTTCAGTTCATTCCCTAATATGTGCATGAATAAGATGGAGTTGGTTTATGCCAACCAAGTTATGTATTTACCTACAATCAGCTATGACACACATACCAAAGGAACAGAGTTCATTGCTTTTAACTGTGAATATATCACCTTCTCTCTGCTCTTATTTATATAAGTGCCATACTTGAAACATCTAACTCTGTACTTAATCAAAAGGTTGTCTTGGGATACCAGCTGGAATAAAGTGATTTTATACTCTTCTTTGTTTATTTTATGCTATTTGTTTAGTCATTGCAATGGTGTAAAAAGCAGCTAAAATCTCTATTGATAAATAAAGTACTTGCCTTTTTTTGTAAGCCAGAGAGGTTTGTTCTTCTTTATTCTTGTATACAATTGTAGAAACATACAAGCTCAAAATCATTTACTTACAACAATTATTCTCCAGGGTTTAAAGTGTCTTGTTGATATTCTAAGCTCTAAGTAAGTGGCAAAACCTGGGGATTCAGGACTATTCGCTATGTCTGTTCTCCTCCTTAAGCAAGCTTTCTCTGTCCTTAAAGCCTGATCCAAAGCCCACTGGCACCAGCAGCCTTCTTTCTGCTGACACTAAGGGCAACACAGTTGGCTGCCAAGGTCACTCTAGGAATATCTAGAATACATTTACCTATACATGAAACAATTAAAGCTTTTCTTCAGGGAATCCAAATAGTAACCTCAGCTTTTCTGCCTTACAACTGGTCCAAAAAATACACTCTCCGTGTCTTGTCAACTTCCTGATAAGCCACTGGGACAGTCACAAATTAATCTCTCTTACCAGCAACCATTTTAATATAGAATGCTAAGTTTAATTTAAGGACCTTCTTTTTATTTTCATTGCAATCAACAGAATATATCCCACTGGCAACAGTAGGAATTGGATCAGGACTAAAAAACTGTACAAGTGCCTTCCTAAATAAACAGTATCTGCCTTTTAAAGGAAAAGGCCAAAATGGTGCAGGAAAATTTGAGGATCCTTTATAACATAAGAAGGAGGCAGGGGCTCAAAGTCACAAATGGTCCTTTGACTGTATTTTATTTAAAGTCTGAAAATGGATTTTATTGTATTTTGGTTTGGAGATAATGCATATAAATCTTTTCCTCTTGGCTTACAGTAAATACCTTAACATTCCATTTTTGTGGTTTGCCAGCATTGTCACATAAAAGAAATGTCGATTAGTTCTTAGATAGTTTATTCATTATCACTTTCATCTGTGGTCTTTTTTTTTCTTCCACTGTGAAACATAAAAGGACTTTAATATGTGTCATGTTTTTAAAGATTTTTAAAATATTTTTTCTTTTGTATAAAATGAACAGTTTTTCCAGTTTGCTTGTAGAAACCTATGAAGATGGATTTCTCAGATGATTCTTTGTGATATAAATGCACACTGGGTTTGCTAGTTGACTGCATGCTCACTGGAAAACTGCATGTTATTTTTAGAAGGACAACATGGCAGCTAAAATCTCCATCTGCAATATAGCAAGCTTCTGAAGATTATTATTTGACACACAAATCCAAGTCTTATTTTCATTTTGCATAGTTCTAGGATGGTTTTCAAAATCTCCCTTTGAATAGATATTGAAAGGGAAAACATTGTTTGACAGTCATAAACATCCCTTTAATATCGAAGAAATGGAAGATTGTATGCAGAGGGCTTGATCCAGTGCCAATTAAAGTTGAAAGAAAAAACCTCATACTGAATTCACTGGCTATGGTTCAGGTTCAGAATAATTTCCTGTTAGGCAGGTGCCCTATTGCAAGTTACTTCTAGTGGCTGTGTAGCAGTGTTCAGTCAAACTCTACTGAAGATGCATGTGTTGAAAGCTGTAAAGTGTCAATATCGTAAAATTGTTTAGGTAAGACCAAGAAAGTTTTGGGGTTTTTTTAATAGTGCCAGTGATTCAGTTTATTCAATTATTTGTATGCAGTTGCACATTTTGGACTCCGGTAAGTTAAAATTCTTCAGAATTTTCCAAGGAGAAATATATCAGGAAATACAAACATTAATTTATGCAACAGGATCAGTGATAAAGTAGGCAAAGACTCATTTTGATAAACAGAAATGCCATCTTCCATGTTTACACTAATTAGAATATGGGTTTTCATATTTCAGTAGAGAAATTAAATGGTATAAAGAGATCAGTTCTAACCTTCCTTTTCAATATTCTTTATTTCTCACCAACTACTTATTTGTCATGGACAAGGAAATTACTGCAAACACATTTTTTGTCAAGGGATCATGTGAGAGTGATATGATTAATGCTAATGCTCTGTTTGCACAAAGCTGACCATTTGCAGAATAAATGCTTCTAAATTGTCACAGCAATGAAGTGTATTAACTGACCAGAACAGAGTGAACACGAAGCTGAAGAGCACATTAAAATCACAGAATGGCTTGGGTTGGAAGGGGCCTTAAAGATCATCCAGTTCCAAACCCCTGCCATGGGCAGGGACCCCTTCTGCTAGACCAGGTTGCTCAGAGCCCCGTCCAACCTGGCCTTGAACGCTGCCAGGGATGGGGCAGCCACAGCTCCTCTGAGCAATCTGTTCCAGTGCCTCACTACCCTCATAATGAAGAGTTTCTTCCTAATTCTAATATAAATCTACCCTCTTACAGTTTAAAGCCATTGCCCCTTGTCCTGTCACTGCTTGCCCTTGTAAAAAGCCCCTCGCCAGCATTTCTGTAGGCCCCCTTTAGGCACTGGATGCTGCTCTAAAATCTTCCCTTAGCCTTCTCTTCTCCAGGCTGAACAAGCCCCAGCTCTCTCAGCCTGTTTTCACAGGAGAGGTGCTTCAGACCTCTAGTCATCATCATGGCTTTCCTCTGGGCTCAGTCCAATAGCTCTACATTCTTCATGTGCCCAGACCTAAATGCAGTACTTAGGTCTTGCTCCTGCTCCAGTGAGATAAATTACTCATCAACATCTACAGAAGAATCAGACATTAAACCCAAGTTCATTGTAAACCCTGTTTTGTACTGGTGGACAATATTGTATGTCATCATACTACATGCAAACATAAAAATTATGTTCACTAAGCTGTTATGGAAAACTGCAATAGAATTTAGTGCATGATTGGTTCTGTGGAATTTTAAAATTTATGTAAAATAATGATATATCTTTTTTACATAGGCTTGATCTTGAGGTCCTTGAACCTGTGTGAAATAAAAAAACTATTTACATAGGGGTTATGAACCATTTCACTAGGTATGTATAAACTGCAATTCTATAAAAAGATTCAAAAAAATATGAAAACTGGCTACATTTTTATATGGGGAAGCTGAATTGACAGTTCCCATAAATAGTTCATTTTTAGAGACTGTTGACTTTGAAGAAATATGAGGGTTTTTAAATTTCTTAAGGAAAATCTAAAGAACAAAATTATCAACTGGGATGAATGCATCACAGAAGTGGTGAGTTGGACTTTAATTTGTTTTACACTAAAGCCAGAAACACTCAGAAACACCAAAGTGTACTCAGTGCTTGTCCTGCTTTATATCTAATAGGATAGGACATATATGCTGCTATGAGCAATAGGAAAAGATGCATGTGAAATATTGAGGTTGAATGTGAGGAAGAACTCTTTTCATGCACATCTGAAAGAATACATTTCTTGTAGGGCATGAGAATGGACCAGGTGGACGTTGTCCCTGCATACTTCTGGTTTTATTTTGTTTTAATATAAATGTTCTGCCTTATTCCTTTAGTGAAACAGGCTAGAGGCTTTTATTTGGCGCATGCATATAGAAATGGGAATAAAAAAATGGAGACATCTGAGGAGAAAATGGGCATAGGTTTTCTCATTTAGGGTCTGGTCTTGTTCATCATGACTTCAGTGATGAAACTGTTTCCAGTGGACCAAGTCAATTCCATCTGGAGGAAACTTTAGTTCCATTATTTAATGAGACTAACAGAGGAGAAAACACTATTTCTGTATTTCACACCCATCCCTGCACATTTTGGGATACTTTTCCCAGAAAGTCTATTTTATTGTAAGCTTCCATATAATGTACTAACTTAGTACCAGCTACTAATGTCAGATTCTAAATCCCATCATCCTCTCAGTGAAACTCTGATAATATCTCTGCAAAGAAAAATTGCCCTAGGAAGTGCTTCACATTATGTCTATTAAAATGTACTAAAGAAGTCAATGAGGATTAAACAGACCATGAAATAAGTGCAGATATGAACAATTCCATACCACTGCATTAATACTAAACCATACATATACATGTGTATATATATAGCTAAATATATGCATGATATTTAAAAGAATTTTACCTAAATTATATTACTGTGTTATAGATTGAATTTCAGATATAAATAGAGAAGAAGTCGCATATGCAGATGTCCTGGGTTCAGCAGTAGCAGTCATTTTTCTCCTTCTTAGTAGCTGGTGCAGTGCTGTGTTTTTGATTTTG
>WYDI02016525.1:9577-20311 GCA_009867235.2 Psittacus erithacus
GGGGCGGGGGAGAGCCAGGGGGGGGAGCCGCGAGGGGGGGGGGGGAGGAGGGCGGGGGGGGCTCGGGGTGGCTGGCAGAGATGTCCCGGTGACGCCGGGAGTACCCCCGTGGGGCGGGGGTTCCCTGCAGCCCGTGTGAAGGACTTTTATCCTGTACTCCTACTGCTGTGTGTGGAGATCTTACCACCTCCTAGCCCAGCCATCGTACAGAGGCCTCTTAGCTTTACGTAGCTGACAGCATTCCTTCCCTAACCCACTTTACACAGGATTTAATTAACGTGTTGTAAAATTATGTAAAGTAAAACCAAAACAATATTTGGCACAAAACATGCAGATATTACTGTGTAACAGGTTTTAAGAGCAATATTTCTGCCCTGTCCAATCCCCATTTCATATTTTAAATTCCCCCTTCATTACCATCCATGATGATAAACAGAATTAGTGTTTCCTGTTCAGTTTTGAGCAGTGAAGATGTGCGAGTCTGTTTGAGGTAAAATTGGGTAATTCATTAGTCACACCTTTGAAAGTTCCAAGTCTATTATACCCCTTAAGCTATTTTCCCCAGAGAAATTTCTATCTTCCTAATTTGTAATGCCTGTAGCCAAAATTATTAATATTCTCTATGGTAATGTATAATATATTGTGTTTATTTGTTTCTTTATTTGTTTGCTTTGTAAAGCATTGCTAACAAGTAGCTAACGGTGTTTGCATCTTTAGAATTATAAACACTTATTCTGACTTTTTTTCTTAACTTACATTTGTACATAAAATCTAGAGGTAGATTTCTTAACACACAGGGTCAAACGGTAGCCATTAGACACTAATTAGGACTAAAATTTCGGATGGGAAATAACTGTATTTACTGTCAAGTTTCAGTTCTATTTTCTCAACTTTTATAGTAAGTGGTTTACCATATTTAACTTAATCCCTTGGAGACAATTCAGATATTAAAAATCTCTCTATATTACAAAATATATATATATAACGATTCTGATGTGCTCAGCTAACTTAAAAAAACGCCAGAAACATTTGTGATTTCAATTGATTTACAGGGAAAACAAAGTCAGATTCCTAAGCAAAACAGAATAAGCTGCTTTTTGGATTTTAAGAATTACAACAATACTGTAATATTATTGTACTTCAGTGTAAGCCACAGAAAGAATTAATCTAATGAAAGTGCATTATTATTATTATTAACAATAATAATAATATTACTATTATTGTTTTGTTGATGTGTTGGTGGTGATGTTGTGCACGTGGTCGTGTTATTATTACTACTACTACTGCGTTTTAAGACCTAAAGGTAAAGATTACTGTGTTCACTCTTTGACATGTCTGATGAAAATGATTACGTTTCCTATCCCTGCATATCTTATCTGCATGATGTCAGAAGAGGAGCCTGAACAGCAGATCCATTGCAAATAAACTTCCACAGCCTGTGCCAAATACCAGGAACTACAAGAATGCCAGCACATACATGTAACATTACTGAACTGCAGAACAATTCATACTGATGAGAATTTGATTATAAGAAGAACAGTATTCTAGAAATAAAAAGTAAAATTGTGGAACTCAAGGGCCAAAGAACTTTTGGACTAAAGGTTTAACTGATTCTACTAAAACCCTGTTCGCAGAATACATACTGTATGAATCAAGACATGTAGAGCAGTATTACTTGGGTTCTCAATTAATAAAAGATATTTCCTTACACAAATAAAGGCAGTTTGATCTAGAATGTTTGTCTCTTTCCACCATGTTAATTTTACTCTGCTTAAAGTCCTGCATAGGAATGGGTTTTGATAATTCAGTTAGGGACCATAAGGATATGATAAATGGCAAACTGAAGATTTAAAGCAATCATTCAGTTTCCTCCATTTCATGGATAAGTTTAAGTTGGAAAAGAGAAAAAACAGTCAAACACACCAAAGTTTTTCAAGCAAATTTAAAATTTAGTATATCCTTCTAAGGACTAAATCAAAATTACAAGGTTCAAGTCAGATTTATTAACAAGCATCCATAGTCATAAGTTTACAGCAATATACATGCACTGATATCTTTATATATTTACAGTGATATGATAACTAGTATCAGTGTTGTAATGTAAATAATTTTAAGAAAGATCTGCCACAAAATGAAAAGCCATAGTGAGATCTAGATTGTATGAATAAGAAATACTGGCAGCATAAAAAAATGTGTGGGAATCTCTTCCTCCTAGCAATTTCAGCCATGAAAGGAATAACAGGAAACAGACACCAAAATCCTATTTGGAATCAGATCATCAACCTAGGTTAGATTAATGTTTCTTTTTCACATACAGAATTGAGGAGCATTTGTTACCATTTTAATAATAGCATTAGAAAGCTAACAAAGGGAAATTGCCAAAAATCATTCTCTAAGGAAACGTTTTTTTGTGGGAAAAGGATTTGCAAGGATAATCACAAATACGGATTTATCGCCACAAAGCCAGAGCAGCTCTGCAGAATCCCTCTGTGACCCACTAGAGGCAGTGCTTCACTACTTTTACTCCCGTAACCCGTCTCTCTTATAGTACGGCTTCAGTAATACTGCATTTCAAGGTCTAGGCCAAGTTGCCTGCCTGCTGTTGCATTTAGATGGGATATTTGTACATGGATCATGACTAGGAGTTCAGTAGCCTTAAACTTCCCTTAGCCTGCACTCAGTAGCCTATGAAGCTGCTGGAAAGTAGATAAGCTTTCCAAGGCTATATTGTCTTTGTAGACAATGAAAGTCTGGATGTTCTGCCCCATTCTTTGTACATATATGTGTTCACCAGAACACCTTGCAAATTTTCTATGCTAAAAAAAAAAAAAAAAAGAGTCAGATGGTTTAACCATTTTTTAGGTAAGTTTCCTAAAGCTTACCAAATAGCAGAATACTTTGAAAACCTGTGAAAAAAAATCCTGAAATGCCAGAGGAAAGAGCAGAGATTATAAGTAGCATTACTCTTTGTTTTACTAGTTTGCTCAAAGGAATTCTTTTACTTATAGGATGGATACAGCAGTAAATAAAGTTTCTGTGAGAAATAAAAGGTTTTGTCAGGCACCTTGCATTTCTTGAAGTATTGATGCATAAACTTTAAAGAAATATATCTTCTAAAACTGGACAGTGTTAACATTTCAACGTGAGGTGAGTGAAATAATTAAAAAAGTGTAGGGATTCTGGACAGAGAAACAAAGGAAGTAACTGAACTAGAAAACACAGAAAGATATATCTGTGAAAAAAATATTTGTTTTTTATTTAGAGTGGAGAAAAAAAAAAAAGAGAAAGGAATGAACTGAAAAAAATATATAGGTATGGGGAGGTCATGTTTGTTTTCCGTTTGTAATGGAAAACTTCTATTGAATACCCCCCATAAAATACTTATGTCCAGACAGAGTTCTTAATATTTTCCAGTAGTGATGCATCAGTCCTGAAGAGGCTGCTTAGAAAGAGAAGGACTTCTATGGCCACTTGTAAGTATTGACTCTGATTTCCTAGTATTCCACATGAAGAAAAGACAAAGAAAATTGCCAAAATCATCCAACAGTCAAAACTTTAACATTGATCAAGAATGAATTGTGTGTCCTAAAAATTTAATTATTATTGTATATGAAGGAGACAGACATCTACTCAGCATTCATTAGTATTCAAAGTTTAAATAGCTTCAATTTAATGTAAAAAGAACGGAAAAAACTCCCCACAATCACATGAAACACTCCTAATATACATGCTCTGCTGAAATATATCTGTTCATTCATGTGCATTCCAAATGTTAGAAAATGATCACTTGAATTCATCTTCCAAAATTGTTTGTCTGAAAACTCATGCAGAAGTTCATCCCGCAAATCAATTTGCCGAAGTGTCTGAATCAATTTTATCATTCTTACACTTTTGCAAACCCTACAAAGTAGGGTTGTGATACCATTGATAACAGAGCATACAACTGAAGACTTGTATTAAGAGTTTATGGCAAGGGTTGCAACCATTTGACAGTTATGTCTGGACTAGGACATGGGACTATTGTCAGTGACAAAAACATCACAAGAGATTAACCAGCACAGTTCCTGCTCCGTGTTAAGTGGCCTGGATAACAAGAGTTGGTAAGATAGGAACCTGTGTGACAAGTGTGCGGTTGAGCAGACCATCCAAATCCGTCTAGGAGAGCATTTTCACAAAACCTAGTGACACTAAAGAGGAAGAAAACAACAAACATTAGTAAGATTAAACAGTAGTAACTAGTAGAATATCAAAAGCCTTTTGAAACAAAGACTCAACTTGAGAAGTATAAAAGAAGAATAAAAATTTATAATGGTGGAAAAAAAGGAGAGGATATCAGAAGAGCAATAACAATGAAAATATGTTTTGATATTGCCAGAAGTCACCTCGCTGACATTTGTCCATGTCTGATAGGGTCACTTCCTGTCAGAGGCATGAGAACGCCAGAGTGCAGCAGTTAGAGACCAGCACCTCATTTGTATGTATGTCACCTCATGGATGCTTTCTTATTGTATGTGTGTGATGTAGAGCTGCAGGAGGTGGTGTGCACCTTTGTACAATGCATTCTCTGAGAAGGGGTGGGTATGCATATATGTGTGTGTGTGCATGTGTGCACCTGTGTTCACAGAACTCTTAAAGTTGCTTAGAAATTTGAATGTATGGGCAGGCATTTTGTGTCTAAGGCAGTGGTTTATCTGTTGAATTTATGATACTGACCCTCAACGTATAGTTCGCTGCTCAACAATTAATTATGAGGCAATAAACCTCTTCAGTCATATTCAATTCAAACAGTCTGAACTGAGCAGTTTTTCCACGAAATCATCCACTTCAGATGCTGCAGTTCTTAACAGTAAACTACATAAGATCATAAAAAGTAATAGTGTAGTGATATTATGACATTAAATAGGTCCCCATTCTGATTTAGCAGCAAATTATAAGCAATTTAGAACCTATATTTAAAAGAATAAGTGGGTGATCTTTCTCTTGGAACAACCTTTTATAGATTTTAGGGAGATACTCATTGCAGAAACAGCACCAGTTTTCTCTGTGTAGTGTGTGGCAATAAATATTCCTCCCAGACCACATGATTGCATCAAAAGAAGTATTCATTGCATTTAAAGAGACAATGTAGTGAGCATGGCTGACAATGTTCTTCCTCTGCTTGAACATTCCACAGGAAACACAGAATTCATCCTGTGGAAGGCATATGATCAAGCTGCAGCCTTAACTGTAGAAAACATGCTTTAATATTTAGGTTAGCCTAAGAAAACACAAGAAATAAGCAATTTTTTATAGCTCATTTTCAGAATTCAGAGAAGACAGTATCAAGCTTACTTCCTACTTACAAACAGGTACAGATTCACTATGCGACGGCAGCAGGGTAGGATGGAAAAGCTCATATACTCACTTACCAAAAGCCAATACAGCATATAGCCTGTCACACAGGAAGGAGAGAGAGACTGCACTACCATCTTCATGACTACATCCACAGCATTACATACCACAACAAAAACAGTGGAAACATATCATCTGGTTTTTAGGGAGACTTTGCACACGTTTTTTACTTATAGCAGAACACTGAATACCAGACACAAATTGGTTGAGTAATCCTACATAGTCTCCTGAATAATTCTAGTGTGATGGGATCGCAACAGCCTGTGCATAACTTACCTTCTTGTTGCATTAGAGAATGATACATTTAGGATCTTCCATGCATTCTGTTGGTGTAACTTTTAAAAAGTACTACACAAAAAAATTACTAAAGGGAGGGACAGGAAGATGAGGCAATTAAAAACACCATCTTTTAGCCAATGATAAACTAGGTATTTTATTTCAGAAGTATTATAGGCAAAAATTTAAAATGCAAAATGAACATTTAGCTACACAGGTTGTATGAAGTACTTTTCTCATATATCTACCGGCAATCACTTCCTTACCTACTGTTTTTTTGTTACAGGTAAACAGCAAAACCATGTACTTGCCATTAATTTAAAATTAATTTAAAATAAAACTACAGCATTCACTTTGAAATATATTTGTATGGAGCACCAAAGACTGGCTTTCTTTACTGATGTTTACTGGGGTTTAAAAAGTTTTAAAGACTACATTCATTATTTTGAAATTATCTTGGTTTCACCAAATGCATTGAGGTGTTCATATATTTTTTTAATCCAAAAGATGTGACAAAATTTTTATGCTTTTGAGGAAAATATTTTATTCAACACGCCAGTTGAAATTATGAATGCAGGGAAATTACAAGAGCAAACTGACATTGCATGTGTTTCAAATCTTTTCACTAATGTTGAAATAGCATTAAAATAAACAGCTTCTTATTGCTAGGTGTCAAATTTACCACTTGAAATACAACAGACGTTTGTGGTCCAAAAAAAAAGGGCAAAATTAAAGAGCAGCTTTCAAACACCAGATGCAATAGAGCCTCTTCCCCCGGTTACAACAGCAAATAGATTAGGAGAACCAGCAGGATTCCCTTATAGTCCTGCCTTTAGGACTGGTTTTAACAATTAAAACCATTTGATTTTATTGGTTTTGACAAGATAAGAGTCTGGTAACAAATGTGAGAATCTGCTTAGAAGGAGAAAACAAGAGAATGAAGATGCCACAAAAGTCTGCAGACCAGGCAGAATAATTTTCTTTGTAATTTTGCTGACATTTCTGTAGGTGCCACAGTGATTATTTTACTCTATGTAAAAAAAATCCCAAGCAACCAAAAACCAAACAGAGCTAGTTTTAACAAGCTGACAAATAGTAGTGCCCTTTCAGGGTATCAGCAAAGTAAGCTCATGCCCACTGAGTTTGACAACGTTCTCAATGTCATCATCATCTTCCCGTTATTGGATGGGATCATGAGATAAGTTCAGATTATTGCTATTGTGAGGGAATGATTTCTTCAGTACTGCTGTTAGTATACATTAATGTATATTATATATATCTCTACCAAGTGTAATTCTGAATAATTCAACTTTCCAATACATGTCAATATTTGGTTCAACAGAGATCAACAGGCACTGCAGATAATACTACAGGATTTCCCTTCTAGAGAATTCAACAGAACTTTAGTACACTTTCTAATTGCACTACTTGACTTCAGAAATCTACTCTTCTCTCATATGAACTCGTCTCTTCCTCTTCTGTGAATGCTGACAGCAGCAGCAGCAGCAGCAACAGTAACTAAAATGCTACACTATGCTTGCTGATGAAGGCAAGACCGAAGACATCTGTCTCACAGGCGCAATTTAAGAGGATTTGTTGGAAAATATTTTTACTAGAATATAGAAAGGCCCTTGAGGTACGCTTAATGTACAATGGGAGATGCTTGTATATATGAAAAAGTGCTCAGAATCCATGTTGATTTTTAATGACTTCTTTGAGCCTTCAAAGCAAAAAATGAACCAAACTGGATTATGAAAGGTCTTCTAATGTTTTGGTTGAATTTCTAATATGAAAAAATAAATGCTGCAGACTGTCATATTAGCCTTAAATTCTCAAATATAGATTTTCTTTCTAAAGAAAACTAAAACCTGATATAAGCTGTAGACTTCATTTATTATAAATGCATATCAAATTGCAGGCTCAAATCTACTCGCATCCTGGAGAGGGGTGCCTATATGAATAACGACTTTTTTAAGGCCTCTCAGTGTCACAGTAAAGACATGAATCAAAGAGTTCTCAAAAGACACTTTTTTAGTAGTGCTGAAATTTTTTGATTAAAAACACAAGCTAGTTTCTATCCTGTCTGTAAGCAGAATAGATTCAGTAAATAAAACAGTTATTTTTTTGTTTAGTGGATAAAAAGTTGTTGATTTCCATTATAAAAGATTAAATAAAACTAAAAAGTATATAGCATAAGCTGAAAATGATTTCTAGTTTGGTGCAGGTCAGAATAAGAAGATAACCAGAAAAATATAGGATCATTTGAGTCTACAAAATTAGACTACATGTCCAACAGAAATAGACTTTAACGACTGCTACAAGTGTTGAGATTTGCCATAACAGGAGAAAACATTCCATATAGGTTTTCTGCAGTAAAGTTACTGGTTTTTATTGAGTAATATCATCATAGCTTAAGCAGAGTTTATGTGTGAGTCAAAAAGATACTGACATTATGCATATACATAGATAAGCACCAATTCCTTCATTCTGTACATGGGTAATTGCACAGGACATTTCCTAGTGGCCTCTTGAATATCAAGAAATCTGGTGATCAGATCACAAATGTTGTCCTTTGTCCTAGGTTCTCCTAGAAAATAGGTCCTTGAAATTCACACATAAGAATAAGACAAAACAGATTTTTGCTTTTGCAACATTGGGCTTCTGCCAGTGCATCATCTTTAAAGAAGTGGATAGAGAAAAGAAAGTATGGAAAACAGATGCATTCAGCAAACAATAATTTCTATTTTATAAAGCATGTTTCTTTGAGCGACATTTTACAAGAAGGATGAAATAAAGAGTTAATAATTGTTATCACAAATATAGCTAGCACAGGATGTTAGAGTCTTTCATGACAGGAGGTGTGTCTCAACCCCCAGAACAGGACAAACATCTGTTCACCAGCAGGCAAAGTTTTAGCAAATAAAAAAAGTAGTCATCCCCAGTGAACTCTATTATTTTCAAAGTCACAAAGTTTGACTTTCAAACATTAACCATGAAAATCAGAGCTAAAAGAGTGATGTGTAGGTCTGTGATTTTAAGTCTGTCTGATACTAGGTCCTGGAATGCTAAATTATTAAGATAAAGTAAATGATACTCGTGTCAAAAGTTAAAAAGCAGCTACTGCCATTATTTTACTGATGGCTCAGGTGATATTGACAGTCTTAACCAATACTGATCCTGTCCAATGAAATAAAGTTGTGTTGAATCCTATGTAAAAAGATATGCTTTAAATATTAGGAGTTATGAACGAGGATTTTGGTCAGGGCATGAAAAGGCTGAACTTTCTAGCTAAAGCATTTTCCTTCAGTCTGCTCTGTGTTCTGATCCAGCTTACGTACAGATTCTATGAAATGTTTTCCAATGCAAGCCATGCAAGAAAACACATTATTAGGCTAAAAATGTGATTCTTTAGTAGTATAATATCTGCTCCTGTTCTTGTATGGAAAGTTTACAACTTTATGTATATTTGGATAGTTTTTTTGAAACCTTAAACCTAAAGTGAAATATTATCAGAACTCTGCAAAAAATGCATGCTTCTTTGAACTTTGTTGCAACTACTGAAGTCAAATGTATTGCCTTTAAAATAAATTCCAGTAATTACTAGAATAAGCATTAATGTATTTGACAAATCACGCGACATCACATTTCATATATCACTTGGTGGTTTTAAAGTCAGATACATGTTCACATTTCTTCTGCAATAATGTTCGAATTCTGAGTCTGATCAGATTAATTTAAATGAGTTTAATTTTAAAACTGCCAATTGCTACATAAGGTGAGGTGAGAGAATGGTTTCTCATAAGAGTGGTAAGTCTTCAGACTGTGAAAAGTATTCATGAAAAGCAATTAATTAAGATTAATTTATCTGCCATTATTTAGTGAATGATTTTAAAATTACTCTCAAAGAATCATTATTAGCTTGAATGACCAATCTTATTTTTTAAAAAAGGAAAAATTTACTGGGTAAGTTTGAACTGTTCTATTGTAAAAAAGAAATTAATGTTTTAATGTAGATACTTCTTAGGAAAATCAACCAAAACCATTCAAAAATCCTCCACCAAAACCTAAGCTAAGTCTTTTTCTTATGTTTTGTGCCATTCTGTTCTTTTATGTCCATTTTGACTGTGATTACCAGAAAAATTCACCACCAGTTTAAGATTTGATTGAAAATTCAACCTTATTTATTTACATGTGCTGGAACAACAGTATGCAAAGTATATAATTATAGAATAATTGTAACAAAAGGCTTTCCATAAACTGTCAGACACCTCATGCATTTAGCTAAATAACAGCTATAATGCGCAAGTGTGCAAAGAAAGAAAAGAATTATGCCAACACGAGCTATCTCACTGGAATGAAACAAAACAAAACAGAACAAACCAAAATAAAGTAAACAGCTACAAATAAACCAAATAAAACATTCATAAAAGAGCCAAAACAACGAGGATTTTTTGGGTTGTAGTGTCTTGATTTTTTTTTTGTGACTAGACATATTGAAAGTTGTCCAATCGAATTATAGGAATGCATCATCTCTACAGTTTTTAGTCATTTCACATATATAACTAATGGAGGTTTTTCAAAGTAATATTTTACTTCCTTAGCACAAAAATGATGTGCCTTCAGTGAATTCCTCCAGAATTTTCCTGCTTTTCAAAATACGAAGTAGCTACAAAAAATACCTCATTATGAACATTATTAACCCATGTCAGGGGGTTATAACAAGACGATCTTAAGGTCGTTTCCAACCCAAACCATTCTATAATTCTATGATTCTATAATTCTCTGATTCTATGATTATTTTCTATTTTAGGACTTCATGTTTTCTATAATGAGTCATTGTTTTGCACCAGGACGTGCTGATTTATTAAAATCCCATAAGAAAGGCACTGAGACTATTTAAAATATCATTATAAAATAAAATAATAATAAAACTAATGATAATAAAAGTAATGTTATGTCTCTTCAGATGCTGGGAACCTTAATTTGTGTAGCATTGTGATAAACACAGTTATGATTCGTGTCAGAGTAGAATATGGTGTGGTCATTGTACCCTGTGTGGATCTGGCA
>WYDI02016527.1:0-60773 GCA_009867235.2 Psittacus erithacus
AGTTCCAACCCCCCTGCCATGGGCAGGGACACCTCACACTAAACCATGTCACCCAAGGCTCTGTCCAACCTGGCCTTTGAACACTGCCAGGGATGGAGCATTCACAGCTTCTTTGGGCAGCCCATTCCAGTGCCTCACCACCCTCACAGTAAATAATAGCAGTCGGGTCCATAGTACTTATTTATCTTTACACTAATAATCTATTTCTTCCACTGCACATGTATTGCCTGGAATAATTACAGCTATTTTCTTGAGGAACCATTTCAGTGACTCCTTTATTCTAATTTTCTAAGACAATCTTTTTCAATACACAGGTGCTGTAATCATAAGTCTTAATTTAGTCAGCACTGTTCCTTAGGCTTTGCCTGATGTATACAGTGCACAAGCTCTGAGATTCTCATTCATTCAGCAGGAAATCTAACACCAAATATCTGTAAATACCTTTGCAAACAAATTAAATGAGTGGTATTTAGTTTTGTTACTGTTTTATTTTGTATGTCAGGTTGATAGATGAGATGTGATCTGTAAAGCAAAGTGACTGGGACAGATGTAGAGCAGCACAGAAGCAGGGGACAAGTAGACAACACTGACTATAAGTGTGATGTTGATGGCTTGGCTATTTCAAGGTTTTCAGGATTCTGCCAAGGAAAAATTGTGTGGTTTTAACTTGTGCAAGGAGAAATTCAGGAACTTAAAGTCTAAGTCCTTATTCTTCATTCACGTTAGGGTTAGATGCTTTTGAAAGAGTAGTGTGAGCTTTATGATATGTTTCCAGCCCGTGGCTACTCAATCTATTTTATTTCCCGGGGCAAGTTAGAGTCACTGAGGATACACACTCTCTGGATTTCTGTTAGCATTAGTGTGAGAAGCAGAGGCAAGTAGATTGGCCACATTAACAGGCTTATCCTCTTTGATTCGTCTCCATTGGAGCATTCTATCAGTGAATTCTTGCCAAGGCACCTGAGAAGTGAACTGATGCAGGCATTTGAATGTGAAAATCCCTAGTTTTAGTTTAGCTTCACTTATAAAAAGTACCACACTGGCTTGCATTTCTTCTTGAATGCACAAGAGAAATGAAAAGTACAGCTGGGAACAGAGCAGCGGTAGAGAAATCAGAGTCACAGAATGGTTTGGATTGGAAGGAACCTTAAAGCTCATCCAGTTCCAACCCCCTGCCACGGTCAGGGACACCTTCCACTAGAGCAGCTTGCTCCAAGCCCCATCCAACCTGGCCTTGAACACTGCCAGGGATGGGGCAGGGATCCCCCATGCTCTGGGTATGAGGCAGTGTGCTGATGGAATTCCAATCCCCAGCCTTCTGGTTCTGGGGTCATCTTTGAAGTTCTGAAGAGACTATGTGTCTTTGAACATAGTTTAGTACATTTCCCTCTTCCTCAAACAGCGGTTTTTCCCTTAGGCATTCCATTTCACTATTTCCACAGTAAAGCGTTTCAATAAGAGTATTATGTTATTTCTTTACCGGAGGTTGAGCCCTTTGTCTGTCTCTTCCTTGTCTGTGAAGTTTTAGTTATTTCTGGTTACCTTTTCACTGACAGATTGGATCACTTTAGTGATTGGCATGAACTCATTAGGAAATAGTGTTTCAAATGAAAAGTGGGATTTCTAGACAGGAAAAAAGCTCCTTATCCCAAAGAAACTGAAGCGTTGCAGTCACCTAGCAAGAGCTTTCACTTGAAAAGATCATCTTCACTTGAAACTGTGGCAGAGACATGGCTGTTTCCTTTTCTTCAGTGCAATAGAGGCTTGTGTCCTACATATACCAAGATACGCAGTGATGATCCTGTTTGGAAAGAAGCACAGAGAAGATATTCCAACTCCCTTTTCTTTGTAGCAGTCTCTCCTGTGTGTTATGAGCATGACAGTAGAGCCAAGAGGTGGATCAGGGTTTTCCAGTGTTTCATGTGCATAAATAATCTGTGGTGCAGCTGCTCCCTGACCAGACGGCATCCACGTGGAGGTTTCACAATCCTGTTTTGTATGCTTGTCCTTGTCTGGTTTGCACATTATGTTCTGGTTCAAAGAATGTAAGTTCTCTAGGACAAATGCTTTCATGCCTGTCAGTACAGAGCCGAACAGAGTTGGATCCTGGCTCGCAACTGGGGATCTCGGCTCCATTGTGATATAAATAATAAACTTAATGCTTAATGAACTAGTGGGAGAAAGGTATCTTTGTTAATTATTCAATAGCCTTATCTCTTACATTAGATGCAGTCAGTATAGCTCCCAGTAAAGATTCGAAACTTCCAGCAAGGTCTCTGGTAATGCTGAAGCGGAGCAGAACCAACATACCCTGTTGGAAAAGGTGTGAAGGTAAAAATGGGAATCATCTTTTGCCTCGCTGCCTAGAAAGTGGGAGGAGCGTGAGGTTGTTCTTGAAACGATGAAGCATCAGAATAGAGAAGCACCAGATTTACTTTGCAGTCCTCCTTTGAAGACTAATTCTTAATGCAGTTTTATAGTCAGGATGTAACTGTCCTTTTATTAGATAAAGATATAGGTGATTGTTGCCAGTGTTCAAAAAGAAGGTCTGAGCTGAGTTAAAGGCATCACAAATTCAATTATTAGAAATGAGCTGAGTGGGTTAAATGAAGACAGAATTCCTTTTAATCATAGTTCTTGTGAAAAGTCTGCAGCTTTGTAACTGTTCAGCCACATTTGACTCAGCTGTCATTGTTTTGCTCTTTATCCTTTTTTCCTGAGCTGTCTGAAAACTCCTTCAAATCCATAGGGAGGACTTAAAATGTGAAGGGAGAGAGTTGGCTGGCTGCTTGTAAGCAAGCAATCTGCAGTGATTTTTGGCTTTAAAGGGTATTAAGCAACATCCAGCACATGATTTAAGCTCATTCTGAGGAAATATCCTATAATTATATTAGTGAATTAGATTTCACTGTGTGTGAAAGCTATATGGCATATTCTATATAGGTATTGTCCAAATACTTGGCAAAGATGTGGCTAGGCTTTCTGTGTAAGACACTGAGCCCAGTTTTGCCTTAAGTGATACATGCTCCCAGTATCCATACATGTCAGTGAATGCCCTGGGGAACTTCGGCACAACAATTTTGGGTTTGAACATGCCTTTTTAAAAAGTAATTTTGAAACTCCTGTGTATAATTTGGAACCTTCAGAGTTTAATATTTTTTGTGTGCTGCAACACAAAGCTTTTTGCATTTATAATTCTTGGTTTGTCTGCTAAATACACAAAAACACTTGGTAGCACTCAAGCCTGGTTTTTACCATCAAATAAAGACGTACCACAGACATCATTGTGGATTGATTTCAAACGCTTTGATTTAAATCACTGATTTTTAATCATGTCTTACCTAAGACCCCAGGAAACTTTGATTAGAATAACTTATTTTAGCCTTGTTTTACATTTAGATTTTTAATTATAAAAGGCTAATTGATAGCCGTGAGGATATTCCATCTCTGTACACATTTACTTAAACTAATATAGGTCTGTCATACATTCATCATATTCTTTAACATCCATACTTTTCCCTAATGGCTGTTTTTGCCCATGATTTATGTCAAGCTCTGAATGGAAATTGACAATTAGAATGTATAAAATAGCATTGTAAATGTGTATTAATTCAGAAACTACCTGAAATCTGCTGGACACATGAAGAAAGCAAATGCATTTTAATGTGTTTTTATTTTAAGTGCTGATTTGTCAAGGGTCTGTAGCTTATAAAACCATTTATTTTGGATCACCATATCCTGAAAGACACATGCATGACATGGTACAAAATCCACAGAAACGATACACATCCAAGCACTGTTCCTTTCTGGTAAAAGCTGTTAGATTATGCGTAAGGATATGCAGCTCTTCCCTTGATAAATCCTTCCATTTCCACTGGCCCATTTTTCTGATTCCTCTAAGAAGATTTATTCTTTTGAAGAATGTTTGCCGTTTTTGGAGGCATTTTCATCTTTTGAATTGCTTTCTTGGATTAATTTTAGTCCTCGCTTATGTTTCATAACAATGGCTAAATTGCTTGAGTAGCCTCCATTTGCATAAGCTATTTCTTATTTTACAAGGCCCGGTATTTTCACTGCTGCTCTATAAATTGCCTTAGATCCTTCTCTGGAGGTGTAGCTTTTAGGTGATGGTGAGAGAGCGGTGAATGTATTGAGAATATAGTTGTGGCAGGGCAGGAAGTCTCAGATCTGTGAATTTTCTATCACAAAATGTTCCTTCACAAGAATTAGTGTTTTCCAGAAAGGTGTTTTGTTTGCCTCTTTCTTTTGTATGCCTGTTGTTACATGTAAACCAAGCAGAAACAGTTGTGGATAGACTATACAAGTGCATTTAATATTGGTTCTTGCTTCTCTAAGCTTAACCCCAGCTTGAACTTGGAAATCAAAACGTGTCCCTCCCCTCAGCTTTTATTGGAGAAGTACTATGTTAAAAGGTAATTGAAAAGAAGGTCCTGGGGGAAGTGCAAAGAATTTCTCAGTAAATGGGTCTTGCATGAGGTGGTATTGCGGGCTTGGAAAATCAGTATAGGAGCAGATCCCCAGAGGCAAGGGAGTCTGGGAATTGTCATGTTCAGAAAGCCTGCCAGGTCGGGAATCAAAGATCACTTAAAAAGACTGAAAAGTGAATTAGTTGTTACCTAGACCTAAGTTTGCCATGGGTTATCAGGGCATAAAAACCTTCCTAAAAGTTGCTGTGTGTTAGGAGGTTGCACCCTGTTTGAATTGCTTGTTTTCTGGGAGCAACAATTGAAAATTACCCAAAATAGTTTGCAGATGAAGAGACACAATGTGCTGTCCATGAGTTGGGTATTAAACAGTGAGGCTGGTTTGCTAACTGAGTGATTCACTTGTGATACAGTGGGTTTGTGAATTTGAATTCAGCTGGAACTATCCGAGTACTGAAGTGAGGTGAAAGAAATAACAGCATAAAGATTAGCCTCAGATCATATGGCTGTGATTTATCCTTCATCTTTTGGCCCAGTTTTACAGCTGGGACTCTGGGGTTGCTAAACTGGAAAATTACTTCTCTTTACAGGACAGTTAAAACCTCATGGATAGTTTGTAGCATGTCTGCTCTTTCTTCCTTCTATCTATCTTGTTCACCCTTTCAGTTGGGTTGAAGGAGGGACTGAGGTTGATGTTACAAAGGCTAACTTGATGGTATGTTACTCGGAGGGACATTTTGCAGGAATAAGGTGGAAAGGTCAATTAGTTTGGCCTTTTTTGGAAAGAAGATGGGGAAAGAAGGGAAATAGCTTCTTCTTCCTGTGCAGAAGACTAACAGTGCTTACATCAATACAGAGGGGGGAAATAAAAACTCCTTTGATAAAATAGTATCATATTAACAAAATACAGTGGGGAAGAGCCTCCATCTCTCCACAGCGCTTTAAATTTCATCAGATGATGAAAGACCTATTTACAGTAATACATCCAAGATGTATATTGGTCTCTTTCTTAAAAGGCAAGTCAATGTGAGGCACTTACAGGTGGATAACTGGGACCAGTGTTGCAAGCAAGGAATGCCGGTTCAGGCCATTGTGTTTTCTTTCCACATTTAATAAACTAAAATGAAATTCCTTATATATTTGTTTTTAAAATGTCACTTTTCCCCAACTTGCCAATTATAATACACTGTCAAAGTTATACTCTGCTTCCCATGGGAAATTTATTTCCCTCCATTGTATGCAGCCAGCCTCTTATTGTTACATTTGAGGCACACAGGACTGCCCGCATGGCTCTGTTTTGCCTCTGGGGAAAGGGCAGTAGTGTGTTTTGTTCTGAGAAAGGTTTCCCATCCTTGCGCTGGCAAAGAGGAAGCGTCTGGCAACTGCTTTCTTGAGTTACATACTCAGTTCTAAATCCTGAATGTAAAATTCCCAATATTGTATGTCCTCTGACTTCCAGAACTCATCACTGCCCTGGTGATCAAACAGTTATGCTTTAAACATTGAAAGCATTTATCATACAGTCAACAGACAAAGTGAGTTTGTATTTTTAGCTTTAGAAATGTCTGGATGATCTGGAAAAGCCTGTGTGATACCATCAAAACTTTTACTCTTAAAACAAGGCTTCAAAAGTTGTGGTCTGGTCTGTGGTTAAAAGGTGACTGAGGAAAAGCTCTGGTCTTCCTGACTCTATGAGAATTTGTAACTGTGCAACCTTCACATTGCCACAGAAGAATTATTGGGATGTAAGTTGTTTTTTGAGGTAGCTAAGAGTTAGTTATAGTTGGATTTCTTGACCTTGATTCCAGTGATATTTGCCTCTTTCTTAACTTCCAAATCAATGTTCATCATCCAGCTGTGTTTGACAGTGTAGTTCTGTGTAAGGCCAGTGAAAACTTACAGAAGTGTAGGATGGTTTGGGTTAGAAAGGACCTTAAGATCATCCAGTTCCAACTCCCCTGCCATGGGCAGGGACACCTCACACTAAACCATGCCACCCAAGGCTCTGTCCAACCTGGCCTTGAACACTGCCAGGGAGGGAGCATTCACCACTTCTTTTGGCAACCCATTCCAGTGCCTCACCACCCTTACAGTTGAGAACTTCTTCCTTATATCCAACCTGAACTTCCCCTGCTTCAGTTTGAACCCATTACCCCTTGTCCTATCACTGCGGTTCCTGATGAAGAGAAAAACCTGCTTGTTTCTTTTAAAAGATAAATAATAACCACCACCATTTTGCCCTGCTTTACCTGTTTCAGGGCAGAAGCCTGCTGCTGTTGTCTTTGCAAAACTGAGGTATCTGTGTTTTATAGAGAGGGGAACAGCAACAAAAGGAGCGTAACAAGAGTATTACTACTGTGACTTGTTGGGGTTGTGGCAGCATTAGACATTATCTAGACATGTGCTACAAATGGCCATCAGCATTAAGAGGAGCTCTCTGGTGACATCAGAAAGTCCGGCTGCTACTAGCCATGTGAGCAGGGCTAACCCTGCATGGAGCAGCGCTGGTATGCTCCTGCCTGTGACTTTGCATAACCACATTCATTAAGACAAAAGCAGGTAGATGATGAGCTGATTTCCCTTTCACAAGTTCTGTGGGGTGAGCAGACAATGTGAGGTAAAGGTCTATATTTACTAGTAAATGTTCAAAGCAATCTAAATGAGAGAGGGTAAAGTCACATGCAGTGTGCTTAGGGTTAATGCAGAGCCCACCTGAGCTGTGCTCAGTATTCTCTGCTATTGGCTTACAGTAGGGGAGGGAGGCAGAGGGAGAAAATCCAGCTTAATTTAGGCAGTGACGAATGGGTTGCTGTGCAGGATGTTTCACTCCTGGATGTCTGGGGTGATGCAGATGCTAAAAAAGGAAGCGCATTTTCTCATCATATCTTTGCAAGCAAGGTGGCAGCTCAGCCAGCCTGCATCTTTCAGTGAGGCTGCTTCAGGGGCCTGGGGGGAAGTCTTAATCATTTATAATATTACAGTGCTGATACTTTCCCTTGCTCTGGCCCCCCCTTTCTCCATGCTTTTGGGCTGGCTGACTCCACATCACAGCCTTTTTGTCCAGGCATTGGCATTTGCTTTTGTATCTGGACACATCAAATATGACACCCTATTTTATTCCAGAGCTGTAGGTTAAATACGTTAGCATATATCTTCAGGTTGAGGAGGCCTAGCCAGACTATGTGAAAGAGAGAACAGGTATGTGCAGCATCTCTGGCAGGGAATCGGTTGAGAAGCTTTTGCTTGGCTAAAAGATGCTGCTGTCAGGGAATGCTGGTATGAGAGAGATTGAATTCAATTTTCATGCACAATGTCTGAGCAAGTGGACGTTGCTTATGGAGGTTGAAGCTACTGGCATCACAGGCAGCTCAGGGAGATCAGGATTCGGGTAACTATATGTCCATTTCTCTCAGGTACAATCATTTTTGTTCCCTACGTAGGATTGATTTGGGGGGAATACATAATTTTCTTGATATTCCTGGATAACCACCTTCTGATTTGGTCTTTATTGAAGTCATAGTGCGGTGCATATATTGAGAAGTGGCTGTCATACAGCTGAAGATTCTGGGCATGGACACAACACATATGAACATGTGTCACTTCCCATTGCTTGTGAGAATCAGTGCCATGGAATGTCTAAAGTCTTCCTTCAGCTCAAATGCATTTCCATATAGTGTCTTTTGTGGTATGCTTTTCTTTAGCTCATAACTGCATATGGGAGCAGTACTGCTCACTCTGCATTTTAACCAGTACACTGCACTCTCCTCCTTGGCACAGCTGAATGCATGGATGTGCAAGGAATGGGGGGATGCAAGAACCCGGGTTAAATGACAAAAGCAAAGCACAAGGGAGCTCAAGGTCAAGGTGTGCAGTTTGTTAGGCTCTGGTATGAAGCCAGAGAGAACCATGGTGGGTGCTGCTCTGGCATAGGGTTGTGGACCACTGTCTTACCTTATGGCCCTTTTAGTTGCAGCATGTTCTGGTTGCAGGTTAGGCTGATGCACATTGTGTTTAGTGGGGTACCGAGATCCTGCCTGCATATGCTGTGTGCAGATGACATTCAGCCAAAGGCTTTAGTGTGCCTCATGCAGGCCTGAGATCATAAATGGCTTTTATTTGTAGAGTTTGGATGAACAAATGGTCTTTTCTTACCCCAGCCTAGCCCTATTTGCTTTCTATTTTAGGACATAATGATAATTGCTAGCTTTTCATCTCTATGCCCAACAGTTTTGCCAGAGTTAAAATCAGGTTTAGTTAAAAGCCATCTCAGCCTAATAAAACAGTACTGGGATGTTAGTTTACTTTGATTCTAGACATTTGACGTATCTGATATTAGCAGAATAGAAACAATGATGTTCTTTATTCTTGCAAAGCACTTCAAGGAACCCAGAAAGAGTAATTAAATGTTATTGTTCTATAAAATAACAGAAGCATGTTATCAAGCCCTTGTATTGCACATGAACAGAAGAATAAGTGTGGCTACACCACCTTTGGCTTAGAAAGAAGCAATGGATCCCTACTTCCTCCATGTATCTGGCTTTGGCACCGATCAATATAGAGATAACTTGACTAAGTGGACCTTTTGTGTAAGGCACTGTTTCTGTTCTCTCTGCTTCAGAGCTCAGAATCAAAATGAAGCCCTTTAAGAATCCTTTCTTGGTTCCATATCTGAGAAATTTCAGCTTCGTGGATCCAGCTGAAAAAAAGCATGGAAAATGCAGCAGATTTTTCAAGGGATTATTATAAAAGGGAATGCATCACAGTTTGGCAGCACCTCAGGTCAGGAATGTGGAAGCTGGCACACTAGGGAGAAGCAGTAGTGCTAGGAAGCTGGGAAATGGGTGCTGATTAAAACTGCAGTTCAGCAAGCACTGAGACCGAAGGAAAGATTCCATTTATTGTCACAATCAGAAGGCAAATTGCATGTTTTCAGATTGAGCATAAGAAAACAAAGGCTGGAAGGGACCTCAAGACATAATATAGTATCCTAAACCCAAAGGCAAGATCAGCATACCATAGCCATCCCGGCAGATGTTTGCTTGTCCCCTCCTCAGCCCCATGCTGGAAATTCCAGTGCCTTCCTTGGTGACCTGTTCCAGCCTTTGCTGTTATTACAGAGTGGCCATGGCGCGTTGCACTGCCACAGAAGAGCAGAGGGATTCATTACATAGCGTCAGGCTTTGTCATTTCATGATTTCAGTTTGTAACATTTGTCCTCTAGAGTAAAACCCTGGTCTTTAGGACATCTCAGGGTTGCTTTTCAAGTCCAAGTTGTGTCAACAGCCTGTGGCTTGCATTTTATCACAAGATACTGATGCAGGCAAACTGATGTACCGGGGGGTTGTTTAACGAGTTGTGGAGTCTACCCGCGCATCAATACCACAGTGCTTTGAGAGCAGCACCACTGACAGAAGGAGGGACCTGCTGCAAATGGTGACCTGGAATGCAGGAATGCACAGCACATATTTGGGGCTTTTTTGGCCCATTATGCATCAAACAAAAGTCAGGCCCTGTAGTGTCTAAAGGAGTGACTGTCCTCTCGTTGTCAGTTGTGACAATAAACCTGGACTTGCTCTTCTGCAAGGTGTAGTGTTGCCTGGGCGGTGAACCCACGAGGTAATGATGGGTTTCGGGCTGTACCTATTCAGTCAGTGCAGCTAGGCTTTAACTGTTCAGATCACTCTGCTCCTGTTGGTCTCCTTTTGCTGCTGTTTGTTGATGTATCAGTCATGTGGAGGGGATGTTGCCTTCACTGAAGGAGCACCAAGTTTGAGGATAATATAATATGGAAAATCCTTTGTTTCAGGCTGTCTCTTCTGTGGTTTCCCTGTGTGCCTCAGCTGATGGGCATTCCTTTCTGCTTCACTGGTCTTTCAGGCCTTCCCTCAGTCCCTTCTGTCCCCTGAGGCTGGGCACAGAAGCTGTAGCACAACCCTTGCAGTTCAGTGCTGTCTGCCGCATCAGCCTCTTCAGATCTTACCATGTGCTGAATTGCCCCTTACCAGGAAATCTCTTGGAGTATTTTATGTTTGAATAGAGAGGCATGAGAGCTTGGGGCTGAGCCGAAGATCTCTGATGTGACATGAGATATTGTGGCATCCTCCTGGACAGAGGACATTCAGTGCTTCTGGTTTCAGGTTTGCATGGTGCCATTAAAGAGCCTTTCAGAATCGCAGTGAAAAGTGTTGACTGCCAAGGCAGTACTAAAATCCCTGAGTGAGAGTCCTTATGCCGGTTAGAGACCATGAGAACCAGTTTCCCACACCTGCATGTGGAAGACAACGTGCCCTGCCATGCAGCCTTCGCTGCTGTCACGCTGCTGCCTTTGGTCCTCCCTGAAATAGTCCGTATCCCTGCTCCTGGCTGCGATGTGCCACCGCCCTGAGCCAGGGAAGATGCTGGGCTTTGCTGCCACCCAATGGGGAAGTGCAGCATCCTGATGGTGCTCGCTCAGGTCTCCTGACTCGGCTTCGTGCAATCAGTCAAGATCTGGCTAAAAGCAACCCCAGAAATAACAGTGATTGCTTTAGAAGACAGGAGCTTTTTGCAGTGATGATTTCTGTAGCTCTATCTTGCCTGGCAGTCTTTGGATCATAAACAGCGTGAAAAACAGAAGAGGTGCTTTCCCTCTTCTACTGAGTGTGCCTATAATGATGATAACTGAATCTTTGTACAGGACCTGGGAAGTGTTTGAGGAAAGGAAGATGCACCTTTGTATTGCAATGTAATGGTCCCCTTTGATTATCAAGTGTTGCAGTGGGTGGGTGGCTAATGAGGGTTAATGAACCAAGTAAATGACAATAAATGCATTTGTTTGTTTGCAGATTGTGCTGGCTGTGGAAGAGACATAAAAAATGGCCAAGCATTGCTAGCTCTGGATAAGCAGTGGCATCTGGGGTGCTTTAAGTGCAAGGCCTGCGGGAAGGTCCTAACTGGGGAATACATCAGCAAGTGAGTAACATTTGTGTGTCTCTGCACTCTTGTCAGGAGCTCTTGTTGCTAACGGAGAAAAGCTGGCAGCAAAGTTCTCCTGTCAAAATCCGGGTTTGACCACTTTTCCACATACAGCAAAACCTTTGTTCCCAGTGAGAGCTGAGTTGGGAAAGGAAACTGAGAAGTGCAATTGAAAAGTGGTGTTTAATGATTGTAGTCTGTATTTAAGACCGATATGGAAGAGAGTATATCTCCGTGTTCCCATAAAGGGTTAGGTGAATTCCTGCACGTGTTTTCTGTGTCAGCGAGATACAACTTTTTTGCCATTTTGCTTTCTAAAATGTGATTTTGAGGGAAAAAGTAGGAACTTGTCCAATGCTTGCATTTGGTAGAGAATAGAGTAAATGTGATGATGTGATTGACTCGACACTCTGTTTCTCATCTCCATATATGAAGCTAATGAGGAGGGGTTGGAGCAGAAGGAAGTGTAGAGGAAAAGAACAGGGGAAAATAGTGTAATGATAAAACAGAGGGAATGAAGGTACAGTCTCTGTCGCCCCCTTCAAACATGTAACAAGAAGAAACAGGGAAACTGTGTTTCACAAACCTGTCAGTAAGGGGTGAATAACATTAAATAAAAGGTAGCATCTGTAATTTCTCAAAAGAGAAATACTCCTAAGCTGACTAATGTTTCCATTTTTACTTTATGTTCCTTGTTCATACTAAAAACCAACATAACTTTACACCTAGAAGTGACTGCTTATACCCTCACAGACTACCAAAGATCCTGTTGCTGATGTGAATAAAATCTACCTGCCTGTAATAAAGACTGTGCTCTCCTCTCCTCCTCATGGACATAAACTTCCTAAAACTGTACCAACTGTAGAGTCTGCTCTAAAAAATGAGATTTACTTGAGTGGTTTGTACTGGGTGCCTTTCCTTGATGGAAATTTAAGGAATCATTCTAAGAGGCACTAATAAGAATATATTGGGGCTTTTTCCTTCTATTACAAAATACTTCCTTTGAATTCTTTCCCATTTGCCTATTGCTGTGTGTGGGAGCTCCAGACGGAAGACAAAAGAGGAGTGTAAGTCATGCTGTAACCTCTTTCTTAAAAGGGGGTTTGTAATTTGTGGATTTCCTGTTTCAGAGACGGTGCTCCTTATTGTGAAAAGGACTATCAAGTTCTTTTTGGAGTCAAATGCGAAGCATGTCACCAGTTCATTACTGGGAAAGTCCTAGAGGTAGGTATTTTGGAAACTAGACTTGAAGAATTGGGCCGTGTCCTATTATGTCCTCATGCAACTGCAGAGAATACAGAAATTCTCTTAGGAAAGGGTTTTTTTCTGCTGATTTCAGAGTAAAGTTGCTGATTTTCAGAAATACTTTTAACATTTTAGCTTTGCAGTCATCAGGAAAAGTATGTGATGGGGACTTAATTGCACTAGTTTCTATGGATCTGTGGTTTCTATGGTTCTCTTTTAATGGTGATGTACAAAATCTATTGCACTGCTTATTCTGTGTCAATTTGAGATATTTATAGAGGTAAGTTGAGTACTGGAATCACCTGTGAGAGAGAGAAATGTGCTAGCGAGGTAAATTATACATTCGGACACAAGAAAGCAGACACCATCTGAACCATCTCTTTTGTTAACTCATAGTTGGAGTTCTCAGTGTTTCTCACTGAAACTGGCCAGATCTTTTTAGAGATGTGTATTTTCTGTTGTTAGCACTGATCTCCATCTCCCATGGCTGTGATGAGTCCCCTTTGAACTTGAATCCTTGAACAATGCATGGATCCCTCTGGGTCATCATTGAAATGTTTAAAGGGCAAAAATGCAGGGAACCTTCCTTGTCTTACTGTCACTGAGATACAAGAAGTAAAACTGGTTCCTCTTTTCCCTGTGGGAAACTCAGTTCTACGGAAAGAACCTAAGCTTTGAGCTCAGGTTTAGAGGTGGGCTGTGTAGCATGGCTCCAGCTTTAGTGTTTGAATGATCGTATCAATACATGGAAATAAAACATACTGAATTCTGGGTAAAAGTAGAAATCTTCCTTCAGTATTTGTGGCTTTCATTGAATATCAGGGCACAACCCATAATAATACAGTAGATGGCAGCAGTAGTTCTCAGTATCTAACTAGAGAGCAAACTGCTAGATGAACTACTCATATAGTGCAACTGACTGCTATCTCAAGGGTGTAGACTGGACAAGTCCTTAGAAACTTTCACCAAAAGAAATCCACACTATGTAGTCAGGGAGGCCATTCAGACAATTGGCTTAATTGAATCATCCAGTATGTGTTAGCAGCCTGGATAGTCCATGAATAGATTACTCCAGGTATCATCTGGGAATGCAGATGCAGGAGAGACATTCAAGCACTTTCTGTTACTAAACGGTGTTGAAAAGATTAGAAGATAGAGGTGAGCGGCTCACATTCAATAATCAGAGCAATCTGTGAGAACTGTGGGCTCATCCTAGAAACCTTTTACACTGTCAGAGATGCAGAGTTCCAAAGGGGCAGTACTAGTGCCTCTAAATTAGGCTAAAGGAACTGATAGGTCAAAACTTAGGATGAGGAAAGCTTGTGTCAGCACTTGCATCGCATTTAGACAGAAAAGATGTTCTAAAGGATGGGGTCGGAGCATGACTTAAATCTTCTGGTAATAACGGAGATGGGAGATCGGCAGCAGCCACAGGGCCACGAAACATAATTCACAGCAGAGGATGCCACAGTTCAGCGAGGGCTGCAGACCTATTTGATGCAGGACTTTCACAGTCTCCTTATCCTGTGTGGGTAATCACCCACAACATTTCAGTACATCTCAAGTTTTAATTTAGGTGAGATTCTCACAGGAGGATTAGTGTCTTACCTCTTTGTTTTCTTTGGCAAATTTGGGTGGTTTTGATGATTTATGTGAGTTGTCTCTTGTGCTGCTGCCTCTCTTGGGAAGGAAACCACATTTCTTCATGTAAAGTACCACAGTCAAAGGAATTATCTAGGTAAAGGTTGTGGCATCATTGACCAGCCAAAGTTATAGCTACTAACATCCAGTGGGGGGAAAAAAAACAGAACACTTTGTATTTTATCTTTTTACTACTTTTGTTAATAAAAATGGTAGTAGTAAATTTACTGATCAATATGTTCCATTTTGTTTGTGAATAAAATTATTTGTCAGGTGTAGAGCATGCTATTTTGTCATCTTCATCAATGATTAGAAGAAACTGGAGGGAAGTACACAATACGCTGTGCACAAACCCTTTCCTCTAATGGATCAGAAGTGATAGGCAGCATGCCATTGTAGTGCTGTTTTATTTGTGGCTTATTCTTATTACATCTGGGACAGTCTATAGAAAAACTGAAGGGAAATGATGACGTGAAACTTAGCTTTGGGTTCACAGAGGCTGGTGGTATCTTTTTCCAGTAAAAAATATTTTGTTTTAAATTATTATTTAAAGAGAAATTGAGATACTTTGCAACATTCTAGACTTTCAGCTCTTGCTTGGTTTTGTCCCTCAGTATGGTTTAGCATGGAAAATCAGGCTTTTAGTCTCTTACAGCGAGCAGCTAGCAAGAGAGACCTGAAAGTCTTCATCTCGGAGGTAGCTCTGCTATGCCCCTGGTAGGCACGCTCTGCACAGCCTGTCAGAAAGGCCATGGTTTGAGTTCAGACTCTGAGATTTAAGTCTTGAAAGGATGGAGTCCCTCCAGCCTTCTGTAGAGGTGATCCCTCTGCTCAGATAAGAAATGCATGCCTAGAAAAACTACTTACTTTGCTAATACCCACTTACCATGGTAGAAGGCTCATTTTTCTAGGCCATAGATAGGACAACTTTCAATAGTCATGAAAATATGCAAGAAAAATATCATGTGCATTTAAGTCAGCTCAGCTATTTCTCATGTATTATTTGGCACACAGACACAGATGATAGATGAGTGCATGCCAACACAGTAAATGTGGTACGTATCCAATGTGAAATAGATATTGCAACTGTCTTGAGCATACTGGATACTTTAACATATCCTTTCAGGCAGTGTTGTCAAGGCAACAGAGATCACTGTTCTTCCTTGGGTTTCTCCAGTAGAAAGGAATTTATGAATTTTCTATTTATGAAAAATCACTCATTTCCCAACAACTGGTAAAAAATGTTTTTATCAGGCAGTTATGGCATAGTAAGAGTGAGGACTTTCACATAGACTTTCCACTAAGCTGTTGTTTTCATAGCTTCAAGGCTTGCCTGTTAAAAGATGCCCATCAGATCCTAATCCTGCAAATTTCTGTGTAGAAATGTGTAACTCCACAAATGTAAGTAAACTTCAGCACATGTTGTGCTATTTGAAAGATGCTGGCCTAAATATTTTCTGTCTAATGTGGTTGTCACACACAATATAACCATTTCTCCAGGACATAACTCTAAGTATGTCAATGAGAATAGTGGATCCTGCTTATATCCATGTCTTTCACCTTTGCTTATCTAAAGTCTCTTACAAAACTTCTATGTGCTATTCTTTGAGTTTTGCAGAAGGAAGACATCAGGGCAGAAAGAGGTGGATATTTTGCATGAAATCATACAGAACACCCAAGAATAAGATTCAGGTCTTACAATTTTCACTTTTTTTGGGCTCTTATTAATATGAACAGGATTTGATCTTATGATCTAGAGATGGAGATGTATATATGAAATCCCTCAACCATCCTGCTACTCTACCTATTGATTTTTATAACACTACTTGCTTCTTATTAATTTGGAAATAAATGGCCATCGTGTGATTACTCCTGGCTGTGCATAGCTTGAGTTCCTGTTCCAAGGGTCTGCTGCCTGCCCTGTGATCATCTCCTGTGTACACTGTTGAAACTTGCACCCCACCTTGTAAGCAGTGGCCTAATGCCATTTTAACAGATGGACCTGAAAAGAGAAATGCCAGGACACCAGAAGGCTCCCTTGACTTCAGCCTGCAAGGTCAAGTCCTAAATGTGGGTTTGATAGTGTAATTTATGCTGAGCTTTCCCTGATTTTAAAGAGGACAAGTAATTTAAGATGCAGTATTCAATGTGAAGGAGGTTTAGTACTTGTAGGTAGTGTTACTTTAATGTGCCAGAAGTTTAGGGCGTCTCATCTGTGCTGCAACAACTCTGAAAGATGTCAGTTCTCAGACACCTTGACTTCTGAAGTTAGAAATAAATAACAATAATTATGAGGGTGAAAGCACAAACAGCAAAAGCTGCCATGGTTGTGTAAGGAGACCGTATCCATGTTTAAGAGGCAAAAAACGTGAGCAGAACAGCCTGTGAGGTTCTTCAAGTATTGTTTTCAGAGCTAAAACCTGTGCTGTGAGGCGTTAGGAAAACTTTCTGCTGATACTTTACATGTGAATGAATTTGTTCTAAATAAATGAATAACAAATGACAGAACAACATTGCTGGTTCCCATACAAACTGTAAATGATTTATTCGACCAAAGCCTGTTTATGGTGTTCAAGCATGTGCCTTCTGCCAGCACTTACCCATTTAAGCAGCTTTGCTCATGTGAGTATTTGTATTCAGATGCTTCAGCTGATTGACTTTCAGGGAAACTTGGTAGCCTACATGTTTAAGTAATTTATTTAAGGAGATGTAGGCTTATAGCTCACATGAAAACATCACCTTTCTCTGCAAAGACCCATGCAGTACAGAGTTCATTAGATACTTCAATATACTCATGTTTCTTGTCCTGTGTTCTTAAAGCAGTACACTTTATAGACTGAGGAACCATGTAGAGCATCTCTTAAAACAAGCAGAGGTTTATTTCAATTCCATTCAGAAATGTTAAATGAAAGGCTGCCATATATTTTTCTGCTGAATGAAATGATCAGCAAGCCTGTTTTCATAGTCATTATGCAGGAAGTATGAACAAAACATACAATTGACTGGATTTAATGATGCAACCTGTACTGCTAATACAGGTTGAAGTGATGTAAGTTTTTAGACGCTTTCATAAATGAAGCAATTAATGAATTGAGCAAACACTTATGGTATGATGAGTCCAAATTATTTTGGTAGTACTTTACAGTTGCAGTAAAGAACTATCCCTGAAGAATATATTACCCTTCTGTTTTCGTGGCCCTAGCTATCTACTTGTTTGGGTGTTTTACAGGTTTGGGGAGACTTTGCTCTCAACCAGTATCTCCTAGTTCACACCATCGCTGTCATCTTCACACACCATAAAGATGCAGGGAAAAGGCTACCCAGCAAATGAGAAGCAGCGCTGGAGTTTGGAGCCTGCTTTGCTAGTTCTGTGATCTGCTCTGTGTTTAGTTTTACTGCTGTTACAATAAATGAGAAAACATGAACATGTTGCCTGAATGTCCCAGGTGAACGATAAGAAAAAGCAGAAGCACGTGCTGTGATCACTTGTCCTTTTAGACAGGTATATAGACACCACAGGACTGTTTTGATTATGGCAAATACCTGTTGAGAGATCAGACAGGGTCAGTGGACAGGACCCGCTGTAAATTCATCAGATGTGCATAGAGTGTGTCCGAAGCATGATAGCACCCAAAATGTTCAAATAGGTTAAAGGGATACAAGTGGGAGAAATGAGACATCCCTGCCCATGGCAGGGGGGTTGGAACTAGATGATCTTAAGGTCCCTTCCAACCCTAACTATTCTATAATAAGTGGCTCCAGCGCTCTGCATGCATTAACCTAAATTAGACTAGGATACCAATCTCAGTGTAACTAAGTGTTTCTGACAAAACTAGACTATCACCCAGGAGGCTGCATAAATTCTTCAGAAGCAGTGGAAGCAATATTTAATAACGTCCAGAGAAAGAGAGCACTAATTTCATACTCAGCAGATGCCTCTCCCCAAGGGAAAAATGTTCCAAGTTGCATCAACATCAAATAATGACACACAAGTGATGAGAAATGGTCCTGCCCCTGCTTGGGCTGGTGTTCTTCCCCCTTTTCCTTTTGCAGAATGGGTTGGCCGAGTCCCTGCAGAGTGGGTTTAACGTGCAGGGAGGATTATTTCCTTGTTGTGGTGGGTGTGTGCCGGGGAATGCGAGCAGAGCGGAGGAGCAAGGCGCAGCACTGGGTGCAGTAACAGGCGCTGCACAGGGAGCTGCGTCGGTGAGAGCAGCAGCCCTCTGCGCATCGCTTCTGGTGGGGCTCCCCATCGTAACGGAGGTGGAGGGAGACTCCCCACAGAGCTGAGAAAGGGAATGGACTTAAACTGAAGAATTAGTATCAGAAGGTAAAGCCCTTCCTGTGAAACTCGATCTGAACTGGAACGGGTCGCCTGTGGGGAGAGGGGATGCACTTTGTGATGTGACCAAATAGTTTGCTAATGGTGTTTTAATAGGGTATTTGTACTTTTGTTCCTGTGCACCAGAAGGAGTATTTTAAAAGGCTGTGTGTCATCCTGTGGTTTAGGTAAAGGGAGCGCAGCTAGCGTACTTTTAAACTGCCAGGAAGAGAAGAGAATGGCACAGAGCTTGGGCAGTTTCTGATTGCGACTGATTACTTATGTGTGGAGGAACAATGCAGTCCTTTATCTCAGATGATTCTTGGTATAGTTTGTGGACTCTCTTGATCACTTCTGGAGATCTGTTGCATAGAAATAAGGTTAGAGTATGTGTCCCATTTCCCTGGCTTTTTGCTGAGAAACGTGTTTTATCAGTTTCTGTAGAACACTGATATTTTGGGTTGGGTTTTTTTTTTTCCCCAGTGTGGGTTTTGTTTGCATAAAAATGGGGAAATGAAAGATTTAATAATAACTCAAGGTGTGGGTAAATGCTTTAGACAGGTTGTCCATGTAGCTGGGTTTTACTTACAATACCTTTCCCTGATGAAAAATATGCTGGTGTAATTGCCCAGCACAATTGCACCATGCACAGGGTCAAAACCAAATATTCTTCCAGGAAAATAACCCAAAGTGCTTCATGTAAAAATCTTTCTGAGCAGAATTTTGGCGATCTTCTCTCTTCCCGCCCCCCCCTTGAATTTGGCAAGAGGGATATTTGTGGTTGGGAAACACTTTACGTATAAAGATGACAAAAGAGTATCAGAAGTTGTCGGAGCCCCAGCAGAAGTTCAGTTGCTATGGCAGCGTAATCACAAGGCATTAACTTCTCAGCAGCCGTTTGGAAACCGTCCTTCAGACAATTTGAACATCAATAGGAAAGGGAGGAATGTTAAGAGAACACAGGGATAGTGAATGAGAAGGGCGAGTTGTAACAAGTGATTGAAAAAACACCCAATTAAAGCTTCCTTATTGCCACAAAAGGATCTGTGAAATCTTGCAGGTGCTTATAAAAATAGGGCTTATCTGTAGAAGTTGCTTTCATGAGTACACTGTCAGTGATTAGATCTACATTTCCTAGCACAGCATCTTTAGCTTGGACCTGTTGATTTAGTTAAATATTCTCTAGTGTGTTTCTTGCACTAAATATTACTGAAAAACTTTAGCAGCTTGGTCAGAATTCTTCAAAATGACATTTCAGGAGAGGCATTTATTAGTATAAAGTTTACAGCAGCCTTTGTGATGTATGGTCATTGCATGTATTCCAGTAACACATAACAGATACTTAAAACAAGTAGCTTTTTCATGTCTTAGAGGTGCACATAACACATACCAGGTTTTACTAGGAGAGTAACTTACCTAGGCGACTTTGTTTTTCTTGTTATATAGCTGTATTAAGAATTCAGTTGCGTGGGTATCACTACAGAGCACATCTTGTTCTCCTCTTTTGTTTGTGGTAGTGCTGCCTACTACAATCACCCCCAACAGAGATGTACAATTAATAATGGTCCCTGCACCAAAGTACTTACACTGAAAACACAAGGTCCTCCAGTGTCACAGTGTCACTGTCAGTTGGGATGTAGCGATAGGGCAGTGTGAGCATGCACTGTGTAACAACAGGAAGTTATTTCTGCCTGTTACTTTTTCTGTCTCCTGGGCTGAGATGACAATGAAAAATGGGTAAAACGGTGAAATATATTTGTCAGGATTGTCATTTTTCATTTTTAAGTCCCATCAGTGGAGAGTTTGCTCCTGACTTTGAAAAGAGCAGAGTAAGACTGAGACCTGTAATCCCATAAAAAGTCATTGTTGGGAAGAATGCAGCAATAACATGTCTGAAACTCAAGGAGTGGAGAAGAGCCTGTTGGGGCAGGTCTGTGGCTGTCACCTGTTTGTAACAGGCTCCATCCGTCTGGCTATTGTGCTCAGTGCTCATGCTGTGAGGACTGTCCACCGACCTTTGTCTGCTGTGACAGGGTGCTCTCCTGGGTACACAAAATGAAAAGAAACAAGACAAACCCAAAAAGTATGCCTGTAATCCCTAGGGATTGTGAAGTCCACAGAATTAACACCTGCCTTTACTGAGCAGGTGCTTTACAGGTGAAGAAATGTGATACACGAGTTTTTTGTGGGTGATTAAATGTTTAAAATGACCACCTGGAGCACTGAATGTGTAGATCTTAATTACATGCCCATGCTACATTAGATTGTGCAGGTCTAACAGTTCTCTGTTAGATACCTGGGATATATCACATTTATTACAAGCCATTTTCTTTGTAAGGGGGAGAAATAGCACACAGCAAGAGATGCCCCTTTTCATCACAAGAAACACATATTCTGGCATTTAAACTGCCTGTGAAACTAGCTTGGGACATACTGTGGTTTGCAGAGGTCTCTGACATAAATCATTTGAGTATGAGCTTAAATGTTAAGAAATCGACTTTTACATGTAGATTTGGAGAGAGAGGTTTGTTGTGCATACAGATGGATCTGCTGTTGCTTTGAATTCTGTGAAGTAATTGCATCTTGGCTGGAAAAATGTTCTTTTCCTAGCAATAAGGAAAATAGGAACTGAGGCAGTAAAAAACTTGAAGCAGACTTATCTCAGCAGCATCCTTGAACTGTTCTACTGCTATTAAGACAAGAGTTGTGGAGACCCTGTGCTAGGTTGGATACTGAATGGCAGCAAATGATGTTAGGTATCTCTTTCTATGATATGTTCACCACCTCTTTCCTGTTCAGCACCATAGTAATATTGTATCATGGTTATTTTGTGGTCATAGCTCTAGTAGTAACTAGAAATCTTGATTTCATACGGAGTCAAATCCCTGTCTTTTGGCTCTGACAAATACACTCCGATAGGATGTTTGTGCCAGCTAGGACTCAGAGATATCCTTGCATAGTTTTGCATCTGTAATTGGAAATCGCATGTATCAGCAATGAGAAAACTGAGAAATAGGACAAAAAAATGGACTTCTGCCAGAAATAAAAGGCTCTGCTTTTAGCAGAGGCCATGTTGGTGGCCTGAGATTTATTCAAAGTTACTCTATTTGAAAAAGAGACGACAATTTCACTGCACAAACTGTCTGCAGGTTACCTTGATGGCCTTTGATTTTTCCATTTTAAATTTAGTGTGACACTTGGCCAGAAGTACAAGGCAGGAATTCATGAGAAATGCCTGGATGTAGTTAAATCCAGGCCCATAATTATATATGGGTTAATAAAGGATAAAACCTCTTCTTTAGGCTTTTTTAAGCACTATTGGATCAGAATAGTTGGAATGACATGACATTTAGGATCAGTTTGCTTACAAGAACAGGCTCTACTCAGTAAGAGAAAGATATGCCCTGCTCAATTCACTCCTAACATGTTTTCCTATTAGAACAATCTGTGAGTCTACTAGGTACATATTAGCATAAACTGAGTGCTTCATGTCTTGCTTTGTTTCTTACAGGCTGCCTTTGGTTTATATTCTCTGGTTATTTTCCACAAATGTCCTGTGTCTGACCACATGCTTGGTTTATTTCCCCATCCTTTACCCTCTGCAACTTTAATTTCTCTGTTGTTCTTGGGACACTTCCTCTGAACTGGTGCAGGCAGCAGGATGGAGACCAGGCTTTGCTAAATCGCATGCCAAAGGTTGCACAGTTCCTGAAACACCTTTCTGACAGAAAACTGGAAAGACAGTTTTGTGTTAGATGAACAAGAAACTCTGCTCCAGTTATTTGGATCTAGTGGTGTGCAACACGGAGGTCTGGCAGGGCTGGGAGTCCGAGAATTTGAGTTCTCTGCTTGGCTCTGTTGCGAGCATGAATTTTGATCCAAGGTGAGTTGCTTCATCTCCCAAGCTCTCACTTGATTCATTGTACTAAAGTGCACTTGCCCACTGAATAAGTCAACATGAATTTTGCCTAGTGCTACACTGACCTGTTTTCTCTCATACTTCTCCCATACTTAGTGCCCATTGCAGAGCTGGACTCTGGGTCTGTGTCAGTTCTGGTGCTGATGGAGCACACCCAACCCCAGAATGTCTCCTGGCCTTGCACTTGAGCTGTCTCTCTGAACCACAAGCCACATCAACAAAAGCTCCCTTCTAGCAGCAGAGCCCCTGCTACACCAGGAATTTTGTTCCTTAGCCAAGGTCTCAGTGAACTGATTTAACTCCATTGGAGACTTTTCCAGTGTAACCTTTGACTTTGACTCTAATTACTCTGCTGGTTTGGTCCAGACCCGTGCACACTAGGAGCAGCCTAATGCATGTGTAAAAGCTTCTCTATATATAAGGCCCATTGGAACTGATTTTAAGATCAGAGGAACTGCTAAGATCATCTTGCTTGACCTTCATTCAAGTATCACAGAGCTTTTCCCTCAAAACCAAATGAAAGCTTGTCCTTTGGAAAATTATCCTGCCTCATCATGAGACTGCAGAGTGATTATAAGGCCAAAGATTTTCTTTTTTGCTGCTTAAATTACCTTTATTCTTTAGAAACTTTACCTTATTTTGAGGTTAGATTTGTCTAACTGCAGCTTTTCGGTGCCATAGTTTTTTCAGTGGGATTGAAAAGCTCATGCGCTTTCCTGCTATTATCTCATTGCTTGGCTTTTAATCACCTGTCCATTGTGATCTAGTCATCTCTGTAACCTCTCTCTGAGTAATGACTTGACCTTCAGGTTCACAGCTGAAGGCTCATGTAGTTTTGGTGGTTCTCCACTGAATTCTATTCTGTAAATCCACATGTATGGACTCATCAGTGTTCTAATGGTGATGTTGCAGTATCTGTAGTCAAAAGGTATTTTCTGCTTTTCTTTTATGTTCTGAATGATCAGAAGAGCCAGCCCTTTCAGGTACGCTGAGGGCACTTTCTGGGGTGTTATTAATGATGATCTCAAACCACCTCTCCCAGTTGCTGTTGCCCATAACATAGCCCTCAGTCTCACAGGGCCCTGCTGCCTTGACTTGCAGCATACTGCTTTAGACTTATAAAATATACTTGTTGGGTTTAGGTAGCTGAAGCAAACCTTGTCTTTGAATCATCCCCAGGTTTACCAGGAAGGATTTTATGTGCCTGTCTTGGCCAGTAGTAGAGGTACCTCATGCTGTGGGTAGAAGGAAGTCATCTCAGAGGCACCTGGCTCAGCAGAGCCTCCCCTGCTAACACATCCATCTGGCAGAGAACCGCCTAGCCACAGTTTTCTTCAGACTCTTGAGTACAAATTACTGAAATCTCCTCATTTGTAAATGTTGACTCATGGCAAACAGTTCAAAAAGCCTTGCTCAATAAACAGTATCAAACAGGAAGAATCTGTCTTTCAGCATTGTTAAATACAGACAGGAAAGATACGCCTCGTGAATACTCCTGCCTTGTCTGTGTCATCTTTCATCATTTTTCATCTGCAGCTAACAAGGGATCTTTGCCTCAGCTGTCATTAGTTTTCTTTCTGATTTTTTCCCCATCATGCTTTAATAAAGACTCTTATTGCCTTGAACTTATTGTTCACAGTTATTTCTTTGATAACTTCAGCTTTCTCATTGGTTGTCTTTATTTTGAACGTAATCAGTCATTGCCTTGGTTTTTTTCTTTGGTTTGTTTTTTTAGTTAATAGTATCTTGGTTCTTACAACTTTCCTGTGCATTGAGCCTATGGACTATGATGACTTCGTTGTTTGTATTTTGAGAGTACAGAATTTTGGGCACTAGTAGGGTGTCTTAAAAGTTCATGTTTTTATGGTTACTTTAAAACCTAGGAATATGTATGTTCCTTTAAATTTCCATATACACATTATATATATATATATGTATAAGTGTGTGTGTGTGTGTGTGTGTGTGTGTGTGTGTGTGTGTGTGTTCAAGGCCAGATTGGACAGAGCTTTGAGCAAGCTGCTCTCATGGAAGGTGAACCTGCCTGTGGCAGGGGGTTGGAACTGGATGAGTTTTACGGTCCCTTCCAATCCAAACCATTCTGTGATTTTATAGCGTGTATAATATTGCTGTTTATTTCTGTCTGTTTATGCATGCAATCAAATCATGATCAGAATGAAGATAATTGCTAATTTGAGGGGATTGCAAAGAACCTTTTTATATTAGAATGAGGTCTCATATTTATTGCCTGCTGTCAGGTGCAAGACTTTCTGATTTATTAAATAATTCTGTTGGGGTTTTTTAATGCACAAAGGAGGCTTGTTACTGACCTTCCTAGCTGAATTCTGGCACGTTGAGGTCAGCTATAGTTCTATTGATGGGATAAAGGTATTTCTAATTAAATAAACTAGTAGTATCTCAGTCTCCCAGGATACTTCCCATTGTTTTGGAGATACTATTGCACTAGTGCAAATACAACTTCAGTTAATGTGATATGCTAATATATATACATCAAGCTCTGTTATTAGAAGCCAGAGGGACAGGTCAAGGGACTAACAGTCAGTTCATGCGGAGAGTTAAGAGGAGAAATGTGGTTGTATTTCACACTTGAACTCACATATTCCTGATAACTGGGTGGTCCTCTTATCACCTAACAAAAGAACATGAAGATGACTCAGGAAGTGGGAGATTCCTGGTGTTAGGGAAGATTGCATATTGTATGCATCTGGTACATAATCCATTCACAAGACTCCATGCTGTCCTTTGACTTGGGCCATACAATTGATGCTTAGCAGCAAACCAAGCAAGGGCTTGGCTTTGCTTTCAGCAGGCTAGAAGCTGGGGCTAGAATGGCTTTCTTACCTTACTGCAGAAGAACTGATCACTCGACTATAGCTCAGCAGCCCTACACAACTCACTCAGTAGTCAGTAGAGGAGTTTTGCTGGCTGATTGTGACAAAGTTATGGTTATGCCAGTATTAGGCTGCTTGAAAATGCCCTTAGTACTATGGTGAAGTTACTTTGCTTGGTTGATTCTGATTCCAGCAATATGAATGTGGCTGTGAGCATCTCCTTCAGGTGAAGTATATTTTCATGTCAAAAATACATGCTGGACAAAGTGCATACAAGATAAAGGAATATGTAGTTAATGTGTTATTACGTATATTAAGTGCTTTGTGAAGCCTAAGGGTAATGGAGGCAATAAATTCACAGATCTGTATTGTAGTTAAAATGAAATTTAACAAAATGCAGTGCATATATTTCCTTTGGATTGTTTCTGATTAAGTATATGATCAGTCGCTGGAATTTGGTTTCTCTATGCATAAATGTAACCCAGGATCCTAAGAGATGTTGAAATCCTGGCAGTAGGCAATAAAGCCATGTTTGCTATTGCTTTGCTCCTCTGTACTGCCCACAGTATTCTAACCAGCCACTTTGGGCTACTGTGAACACGCTTGTTAGTGCAGTGCAATTACTTATACTGACTGCCTGCTTTTAAGTCCTTAACTTTGGTCCTGATGTAGCAATAGGTGGATTTGCCCCATGAAGACAGAATTAATAGCTCCCATAAAGACCATAGTTGGTAGTTATAATGTCACCTGTGTGTGCAATTTGCTCCACACTGGATGTTGCAGGAAAATAAGAACTCAAAGCCAAGCTGACAGTGTGGTCACAAGTAACTACTGACTACTAAAGGGAGTCCAATTGATGTTCATCTGGCATGAGGACTTTCTTTCTTCATGCCAGCAGAGCAGTTGCACAACTGGGGATTTAGTGTGAATCATTACTCACATCTTTGCTAGGAGGAAAAGTTATATTCCAAGCAGCTAACAATTGCAGTGCTATTAGCAGCAACTAATGAGTATAACTATATTGAATGGTGATAGAATTAACACTAATAAGTTACAAAGTTCATTGCAATATGTCTGTTAAGGGGTACACCACCATGACACTGGCAGTCACTGTTGGAATGCTGGAAAGTATTCTTGGATAAAAATCCAAAAGTGGCATGAATTAACAGTGCAAGTGTTCATAGCAGGAGGACAGCTGCAGTTTTGGCTTGCCCAACACAGCAATCAATGGAAGGCTCAGAGGGTCTTCCACCTCTTTTGCATGCATGTTGTCATCCAGATTTACAGTCACAGTCTCACGCTCTATTTCCCACTTTCCCCCTGTCTTGTGTCTTGCAGCCCCATCAGCTTGGGAACTGCCAGTGTGAGCTCTGCTTCCTGCTGCTCTGTCCTGTCTTGGGTTGAACAGAGAGCTTGAGAGCTGTTTCTGTTGAGATGGTGTGACAGTAGTGTTAAAAACACATTTAGAAGGTCCTGGCTTTAAAGAGACCTGTCAAACAAGGATTTATCAGTCTGGAATTTGTTCAATGTTTAAATTATATGAGACCTTCCTTCCTTTGATAGTAACAGAGAAAATTGTGGTAGATTCTGAAGTCCTTTGGAAGCGAAGGAGCTGCACTTTTGGTATCTGAGCACAGATATTTGTAGTGACTTGCTAAACAGACAAGAGCCTGGGAAAAATGAGTGGACAGTTTGGGTCAGGATGTTATGAGAGTCCGATTTTGGTCTTCAGACTGTTTATGCTATTCCAGCCTCTCGTGAGATCATAGAAGCCTGCAGAGAAGGAAACAATGGAATTTGATGTTGTACCAAACATCAAACAGGGTTGAAGGTTCTGTGACCTCTGCAAGTAATTAAAATAAAGCTTCACTGGAAGATGGTAGGCTACTGCCACAGTTCCTCTTTTACAATGCACGACATTCCTTAGGGTGTTTACAAGATGAGTCTGAGTTATTCTTTGTGCTGCTCTTTAGTCCTGAAGGGAGTTAAGAAATCAGATCATTCTCCTCAGTCATGGTAGAACTAAATATTTGATTAGGTGTGTCCATCAAATGGGCCTATTATACTTGTTCCTAAAATTAAACACATACATAAGGAAGGGGGAGCTTTTAGTCTTAAATGTACTCTTTCAACTATCTAGCAGGTTTTGTGGTATTTAGTATTAGAAAAGTAAAGCTTTTTACATGTTTAATAGCTGTTTGTCAGGTGACTGCTGAGATATCTTTGAATGGAGAGTAAGTGCAGCTGTGCAAACGTAATGCAACAACTATGCACTTAATTGTGTCCTTTGGCCAGCAGAAAATGTCTGTTGGTAATTAGTTCTTCCTCTACCAGACCCACTGGCATGTGAGCTCTCCTAGCGGGATTCTTGTTATTGTTCTCTCTGGCTCTTGTTCACTGTTGTTCTGGAAGGAAGGACAGAACTGAAGGCATGAGTAATAGGAAATCTTAAGCTGTTCATGTTCACTAAAGAGGAAAACATTTATTTAATCAGCCTAAAGCTCTACAAGCACTCAGAGAATAAAAGTTAGTCTTGTGGGAAGTGAGGACGGAGGGGATGGACTCAGAAAACACAGTCCTTGGCTTTTGAAGTACTATTACCATGGGGTTAAAGCTGTGTCTGTGCTCAGCGCAGGTACTTTTTATGTTGGGTTTCTGGGGCAATTGTATCAGCTTGTGTGTGGCTGTATTTGTAGCCCCGGGGTTGGAATCATTCTTACAATACCCACCATTGCCTTTCTTGACACCTAGGGGTAACAGTTCAGTTTTGGCTTCAGGAGGTCCCTAGGGGCACCTTAGTGAAGTGAAGGCAAATGAGCACTGTGCACATTGTGAAGAGGTTGCAGCATCAGTGGTGTGAGAAGGGCTTGTACAGGAGCTCAGTGCATTAAGTTTAACTGGTGCTTCAAATACAGCCATTTAGTTTATCTTTTAAACTGCAAGAGGTCCCTAAGCCTGGTGTGTGCAGTGTATAATGCAGTGACTTGTGTTCTACAGCCTTCCTCATTCCGGACAATTGCATGGGGTTATTACCCCACATCAGAGGGAGCCTTCAAAGCCTTCTGTGAACAGTGCACAAGGGGCTTTTAAAATGGCATTGCAGACTGGTTTGATCAGCTAAGGTTTGATCAGATTTGCATAGCCAAACTGAAGCCATTTAATAGAATAGCATGCTGTGGGAAGGCTGAATATTGATAGCTGCTGAGCCTGGAAAGATGATCTATGAAAAATTGAGTGTCTCATTATAAACTGTTATTATAGGTCTTGGTATTGTTGTCATACATAATAGAGCTTGTACTTTTAATTATGTTACTTGAGCAATGGCCTCTGCAAAATACACACATCCAGCTGCCCTACGTAGCCCACCATCCATGAATGCTGGCTATTGAGCCTCCAGCTGTCATTCCTAAGCCTTAGAGGAGAGGTGATGATGCGGTTTCATTCTCAGGAGTGGTCATGAGAATGCATTTCTGCAATGACCGCAGTTGTTCTCCTGTGCCTCAGGCACATACAGCTCACTCGTGTTTCCCACTGCGGTTCAGCAGAGCAGTCTGGTCTGATGCAGCAAGGGATGCAGTGAGGGGTGAAGGTGGATTGTGAGGGGACAGGAGGGACAGCCATGGGAGGTGAGGGGAGAGCAGGGGCGGCACTGAGGGGAAATCGCAAGGGGACAGGAGGAGTGACCATGAGGGGTGAGGGGAGATGGTGAGGTGAGGGGCAGCCATAAGGGGTGGCCATGTGGGGTAGGGGCGGCAGCTATATAGTGTGGACCACTACGAGGGGGCAGATGAGTGGTGGCTGTGACTGGAGACCATGAGTAGCAGCCATGAGGGGGGGATCAGTTTGCCCTTAGTGACAGGGTTTAGTGGTCAGCCATGCATCAGTGAGTCTGCAGAACCATGGAAAGCTACTTGATTTTAACACCCATGTATTTACATTTATAATGACACTTATAATACACCTTTGGCCACTGTTCCATCATTCTGCAGCTCTGAGGCTCTGGAAGTATTTCCTAAATGACTGCATACTACTACTTTTTTTCTCTGAATTTTGCTGTCCGCTATGTTCAGATGGGATTTAATCTGAGAACCTTTTTTAGGTTTGTCAGTGTGGGTAGAAGATAAATAGGAAAGTCAGAAGAGATTGTCTATGGTTATAAATTGATAACCGATCTTCTTTGGTTCTCCTGCCAGCACACATGCCAGTTGATTTAACAGAGACTTTATAGGCAGTGACAGTAACACATAGGCTTAATATTTCATTTGACAAGAAATTGCTGTCAATTCATTCAAGTCCATTTAATAAGTTGTATGCAAAGTAAGAGGAATAATGTTCAATATTGGTTTGGGTTTAACACTTTTAGCTGAACCAACCCAGGGTATTATGATGAATTCTCTGTTTCTCATATAAAAACATATGTACTTGCTTATAGCAAGTGACAGATGAGTGCTTGAATCCAAGTGCCCTTTTCTAAAGGGTCCTCAGGAAAAGCTTTGAGATGAGGAGAAAAATAGGTGGAATGTTTATCTGACAACTGAAGGACTCATTAATACTAGCATTGGATGGGATACAAACCCTTTTAGGACAAAGTATGGATCAAGCTAGCAGAAGTGACTGACTAAAGTTATTGTGACTTAACTGCAAAACAAGGAACAGAAAACTCAGAAGCCTGGGGTAGGACTGCCAGAGTAGCTGTGGAAAATCCAAAGGATTGGCCCCTTTTGCTTGTGGCAATGAAATACAGCTTTTAATGGAAACATAGCTGTGATGCAGCTTCCTTGTTCCTAAACAAAAAGCAAACACAAAAACCTCTGAAAAACCCAAGCCAAATGCACCACACCTCAAAGGCCAGACTGGAAGAGCAGAAGCTGAAACTATACAGGTGTGAATGTGTGATTTTCGTTGTCCACATGCCATAGTCCTCTTACAATATAGAAACCTCTGCTGCTACCTAACTGTCCTTCCTAAAACTGCATACTTATGTACAAAGGTTTCAGTCCTTTGTGGCTGGGAACTTGGTAAGCATCTCACGGGACACAAACCCATCTCAGATGGGATATCTCTGGTTAGTTAATCATACTATAACAGGCCCCATACTCTCTCCTGTTCTGACTGTGTAGCTACTTAACTACCCTACTGAATACCTTTTGGAAGCTATGAATTTTATTTCAGGAGCATCAATGTGCTCACTGAAAATTTGAGCTCTGTTAAGCAGTGGTAGGGTTCTGCTGCAGAGGCATTCTTTAGCTGGGTGAGACAGGCAGAGCCCAGAAGATATTCCCGTTTTATTATTTCCAATCTATTTTTCAATTACTGTCTTCCTGTTTGGAGAAAATCCTTTCTGGCAGTGATTCAGCCTTCTTGGAATATTTTGTATCCCATTAACTGGGAGCGGTTCCCAGCACATTAGGTTTGCCACCATCTTTAAATCAAATCTGTCCGATATCACTTGTGACAAGCAGCTTGGTGGGCCCCACTCTGCTGAAGAACTTCATGCTTCGTTTCAGGATATATGTATCAGTATGGCATATCTTACATTCTCATCACTTTTGTCACATCATGAGGTCCTTGTATCAGAACAGGTGAACTAGAAGGAAAATGACAATGGTCTGTCACAAATAATGAGTGCAATGCATTTGTCTCTCATTTCCCTCTTTTTCTTTTATTTAGGCAGGTGACAAGCATTATCATCCAAGCTGTGCACGATGCAGCAGGTGCAACCAGATGTTCACAGAAGGAGAAGAAATGTATCTGCAAGGTAAGGATGTCTCCATTCCAAAACAATAGGAGTAGACTTGATAACTTTTCAGTTACAGACCTCAGGAGTTCATGAACCATCCCTGTGTAATATGGATAAGGAGGTCTATAGCTTTAATGGCGTTTTTGTATGCTTTCACTTGAAACCTTTTTGCACTAGTAGGTGGCCATAACATGGTTTTGCAGTGACCCTACACCCTAGCTGAGGCAGACTGTGTTTTCAAAAGCTGTGCAGCAAAAATGAGATTTATAGGCTGCCTCTGAGTTTGGCATTTCATGGGTAGCTTAGCGCACAGACTGGTATGAGAGATGCCAGACAAAGTGAAGGGGTTTCCCCTGAATTCTGCTACTCACTTTCTGGGCTCTTTTGGACCTCACTCTACATTGTGCTGTTTGCACAGTCTATTGGAAAGTGGGAGTTCATGCTGACTGGGCAGGCTGAGGTGTAAATTTCTGCAGATCCAAAGATGACACAAGGCATTGCTTCTGCTTAAACTAGGCTGGATTTTATAGAATCGTAGAGTAGTTTGGTTTGGGAGGGACCTTCAAAGGTCATCAATGAGCTATGCAATGAGCTATGAACTAGAGCAGGTTGCTCAGCACCACATCCAGCCTTGCCTTGAATGTCCCCGGGGATGATGCATCCCCCACTTCTCTGGGCAACTTGTGCCAGTAGCTTACCACTCTCATGGTAAAAAGCTTTTTCCTCACATCCAGCTTGAATCTCCCTCTTTTACTTTGTCCTGGCCAAGGTCAAAGAGGAGAGACGCCTGGCTCCTTGATCTGCCACAATTCTCTTGGCTGTATGTCCCTTCCTGTGGATGTGAATTAATGTTCTTCATGCTCACTCTGTCTCAGAGGAGGAGCAGCCCAAGTCGCATTGCTTTATTGTTCACAAGCTGTTTTCTGACTAAGTAATGTTATTGCTGAGTGTGCTCCAGGCTGTCCTGCCAAAGCTTTCCTTGCTGAATTCAGCATGCTTGTGAGTGTAAGGGACCTAAAAGCCTTTCCTGTGCAAAGCTTTCAGCTGATACATATATCCTGCCTCCTTCCAAATGGTTTACCCTAGGGTGCAGAATAACAGCATTCCAAGCATTGCTGTGAAATGAAAATACAACTCTAAAGCTAGAACCAAAATCACATTATTGATAAAATACAGGAAAATAGGCAGCTTCCATCTCACTACTAATTGTCCTCTCCACAGCACATGAAAGCACTGTGTTTACATTGCTTTGTGTAATAGAGGAGCCTGGCAGGTTTGTGGTAGCTACGTTTATTAGAAATGTATGGGAAACCAGCAAAAGGAGAACATGGGAAAACAAACTATTTGGGGGCTTTTTATGTTAAGGATTGTTTGAATAATGCTAGTAGGAGCACTCTGGCTTTGCCTTGCTCCAACACAGGATAATGATAAGCACCATCAGAAACTTTCTCTTTCCTATTGACTTCTCAGTAATCTATTACTCTATGGACTATATTACTATATATATTCCATATAGTAATATGGACTATATGGACTATATGGAATATATTACTATATGGACTGCCCCAGAAGGCTGTTGCTGAGCTAGGATGTTGCTCAGCGTTTAGAGGGATACTTCACTTGTTTCTCGCACAAGCTTTCAGCCTTATTTAATGTGTTAAAGTTACTGATTTTGAGAGAGCTGTATGTGGAAACAATGGTATGTGCAAAGTAAAAAGCTGAATAAATGAACGTGTTGATTGGTGTCTACCAAGGGAGCAAACAAAACATATGCTAAGAATGGGAATAGCCGCAATTTGCCAAACTATTTCTGGTAGGAAAAGGAGGAGTAATGCAGCTTGGGAATGTGCACTGTTCCAAGCATTTAGAAATACAGTGTCATGTTTGAATGAATAAAATCTACAAGTTGTGGGTGGCTCAGAGTTCACTGTCATGACAAATTTAACTCCTTAAGCCTGCTTTATCTCATTTGGGTTTTTAAATATCACATATTTCACACATTTCACACTTCTTAGCCTTTTGTGAAAGAAAACTCACAACCATTAGTTAAGTCTCACCATGAAAATGGCACCCAGGCTGTCTTTCATTTCTTATCCCCTTCCAATAGCTGCATCATTCTGCTGGGTGTCCCTAAAATTGTGCCGGTTTGTGCTAAATGCTGCCCCAAAAATGCAGTGACAACTTTTTCTTTGATGGTGGGGATAGTTTAATAGAAAAAACAACCTGAGGTCCAGAGCAGAGATCGTTTTTCTCAGGGTCACACTGGAAGCTCACAGCTGAATTTGAGAGTCGAACCTAAACCTTCTTAGTTCCTCAGCCTTGTAACATGAACTCCCTTCCTCCTGAGCTCCTGGATCTGTCTGACCTCCTAAGCAAATGCACAGGGCATGCTTCTCTCCTGTTCTCACAGGCTCGGTGGGGTCCTGGCTCTGGGATGGTGTTTGTTTACAGAGAAGGCTGTTGGTACACTTCTCCCTGTTGTCTGAGCATCTCCCCCTGCCAAACGCACAGCTTCTTCTTCCTGTGCTTGGACTCAAAGCCAAACATCTCAGACCCTTGATCCAGAGTCACAGCATTCTCCTCAGTCTCCTGATGATGATTACAGTGTGTGCTGCTGGGAAGTGAATCATTCCTGCTGGTCTTTACTCCTGTACCAAGCCATGTAAAGGCTCATTGGAACAAAATTTTCAGGGGCCCTGACCCATTCCTGGGCTTGGAGGGTAGGGTTTCCTTTGGCTGCATTTGAGCTAACAGTCACCAGCAGGAGACCTGGGCTTTGCTGTGTTTGGTTTCTTCACGGACAGAGTGAAGAGGTGATTTTCTCCCCTGCAGACAGACAAGACTATGTCTTGGCTTTGTGGTGTCTGGAATGAGGTTTGAATTTCACTGCAGAAAGTGAGCTGCTCTGTTTCAGCTTGGCTAATACCTGCCAGCAACTTTGCAGTAGTGACCACAGTTCATACACCCCTCCAGAGCAGAACTGAAATGGGATGGAATTGCTCCTTGCCCCTAACACTGTTCAGGCCTTGAGGACAGCCAGATATTTCCAATTTTGCAGCATAAAGAAGAATCCCAGGTTTTGGGACACAAACTGCAGACTTTGCCTTTTATAGTAGGATGTGTTGCTGGAATATGCCACGTGGAAATGCCAGAGCAGCACATGCCACTGACGCTGGGGTGCAATGATGTGTGTGCCAATGGCGAGTATGGTACACTGTGATGTATGGAGATGCTCTTTCACATGGTGGTGCTTCACCACTGGCCTCTCTAGTTTAGTGCAGTGTGTGAGATACAGCTCTGACTTTCTTGCACTGTGAATTTTCTGATTTTGCCTTTCCTCTTGCATTTTGTGTAATTGCAGGGAAGAGGTGATCTGAGTAATAATTGACAGTAGCTGAATATGACACCTGTTGCTCAAGGAAGTCATAGGACTTTCCCACTATTAATGGGCCTATAATCAGAACTTCCTCTCCACATACGGTGTAGTATGCGAGGGGAGAACAGATCAGATAACCATGGTCCAGCTCTTTTTCTCTTACCCTCTGCCCTGCACAGAAGAGCCCTGTGTCTTTCAGTTCCTCTAGCTGGTGCTTGCTGCTTGAGGGTGCTTGAGTTTGAATTAAGGATGCGTGCAAAGTGCTTTGACAACCTCAGGAAGAGGCTGCTGTAGATGGGCTGAGGGTTTGAATATATTTTGTTTCACTTGTATTTCTCATGAGCTAGAATTGAATTTGAATGACTGCATAGTTCATACAGATTCGCCAGCTGATGCAATGAAGGGATTCTCTTCCATAACTGACTCGTCATGACTGTAGGTTATTTGCTCTTTCCTGAATAAAGATGGGGTTTTTTCCTCCCTCAGGTTCCACTGTCTGGCATCCCGACTGTAAGCAATCCACTAAGACTGAAGAGAAGCTCCGGGTAAGCTGAATTCATAGCAAAGACACACTGCACGCTCAATAACTGAATGTTGTTTTTAAAAGAGGGACCTTTTTCATGGTGTTTTTTTTTCACATAGCTGGCACCACTGGCAGAATAAATAGTGGAGGCACTTCAGAGGTGTTGCTCTGATTTTTAGCCTCAGCAACTCCACATACATGTCTCAGCACGCTGCCTTAAAGATAGTGATGTTTAGTGACATACAGACATGGCAAAATCTCTAAGACATTTCATTTTCTATCTCACTCTGAGAAAGACAAGGAGAAAGTGTGAACAGGGCAAGTGCTACAATATGTTGCATTTTTGCACATCTCTATTATTGCTCTGTAGTTCATCCCCTGTTTTGCATGGTTATTTACAGCATTTAGAAAGTATGGACTCTTCTTGCTTTTTCATCCAAGTAAACCTCACCCTGAAGTGATCCTAATTTGAATGCCAAGAAGACGTGCAGTTACCCTTTGAGTCACCTTAGCATATCCAGACAAACTTTCTATATCAAATCCTTGATAGCAATGATGCTGCACTGATAAATGCTGGAGCCTGGCTTTTTACATGCAGCAGGCAGTTCTAAGCCCATACCCACTAAATCAATTTACTCTTTCTGATGTCTCAATTGGTACTTTGAACTTTGCTAATTTTTCTGTAGAGTAGAGATTGTATGTGAATAAAATGTCTTTCAGACAAGGAAACTAAGAGGTACTGTCATGTACCGTAGGATATCCTGTTGGTTATGTTCTGTGTGTGATTCATTGACAGGAAGCCACGTCCTTCAGCATTTACTCAGGTGCACTGGTCTGTAAAACATCCCCCACAGAGAATTCACTATGATCATGGCAACATGCAGATAAATTCTTGTTGAGCACAGTTCTTATTAGGGGATCTGTCCTGATAATGCGCAGGTGTAATTGGACCTAGGTGGGCATGTGATCTAACATGGCCAAGTGTTGCTGTAGGTACCGTCCAGCATTTGCACATGGTTCTGTCCTGACTTTCCATATGAAAATGGAAAATTATGCCCAACTAGATTTTCTTCCTCCTTTAACAATTTGAATGTAAGACAGGGTTTTGGCCCTACTTAAGTATCAGAATGCTAGTGCTCTGTAGTGAGTGGTTGGGGTACAATACTTCCCTTTCACTTAGACCCAAGGGTCTTACCAAAGCAATCCTGACTACATTGTGGCCTTTCTGAACCTTCTCCAGCTGATCTTATAAGTCAGTTGGCTTGTTCCCATTCTCCATGGAAGTGGCCAAAGTCCTGTTCAAATATTTTCCTTTTTCCCATCACACGTCCAAGCATGTCAGTCTTCTTCCCCCTCAGCTAATCTGAATTGCAGTGAATGATGTAAATGAATTCATCCACCTGCAAGACACTGCCTAAGTGAGTTCTTGCATAAGAATGAAGTGAAGCAAAGAATGCATATTGAGGGAATATATGAGACATGTTATTGCACAGCTACCCAAGGTCACCTTGTTCCTGGGTGAGAGCTTCTATGCGGAGGTTTATTATGCCTTTTAAAGGCTTTGACAAATGCACTATAATGAAACTAGCTGAAGAGATGGAGAATTTTTAGCTTCAACTGCACATCACAGTCTCTGTCTGCCCTGGTGCAAAGTCAGACACCTTATTTTAAAACCAATTTAAGTTCATTTTGATGACTGACGCCTTTCAGACTGCCATTCAAATGAAGGCAGTAGCAAAGAGGTAGGTACAGAAACAAATGAAGCTGGGGGAACTATGTGCTATGTGAACATGTCACCTCTAAATTATGAACTGTACTTTGACTTTCAGTTTCATATGACATACATTTAGACCTGATGTGAGAATTGGAATCTGGTTTGTGAGTTTATAAATACATGATATAGCCACTTTCAGGGTCAGGCCTAGATTTTCTGGTGGTTCTGCAAAGAGCCAGGGACGTGGCCTGTTTGCTCTGCTGCGTTTCCTTTCCCTATAGAGCAAAACAGAACAAAAAGCTCTTTTATCATTGAAGTAACTTCGGAAGTTTTCAGCAAGTTCTGTTTTCCCTCAGTAACTGAGTTGTGATAAATACTAATCAGCATTCTACGTGGTCAAGATCTGAAACAATGGTTGCTTTAGATCTTGCCCCCTCTGGATATTTGGGGAAGATTACAAAGCCAAAACAAGCAGAAAATAAAGCAAACATACGTATGTTACAAACATATATATTGCTTAGGAGTTGTTTTATAACTGGCTGCTGTGATTCTGCAGGGATCGGTAACATTAGATATTACAACACACAGGTTATTATCTAGCAAGTAGGTAGTAGTAACTTGATTGAAAAAAGAGCTTAACCACTGAACTGGGGAAACTGCTTTCCTTTTCACTCATTTTTTTCCCTTTTGTGTTTCATGACAGCATTCCTCATCTGAGTTCTTTTATCCAAAGAGTCTGGTTCTGCGCAGGCCACGCTCTGCAGAGGTTGGCTGTTGTGTTTTCATAGTATTGATAACAGTCTTCTTTACTGGGAAGATTCTTCATTGCTGTCATTCGCTGTGCTTGCTCCTACTTCTGCCACACAGCTTTCTGCTATCACTTGCCACCATGGGCACTGACGCTGTGTTTTGCATCATGTGGTGCAGTGTTGTGTGTTAATTCTCACACTTCTTATTTTGTTTAATGAAATACTTTAATTTCTGGTATTTTTTAGACTCGAGTGATCTTTTGGGGGCTGTAGTATTGTTCTTACAGTGTTACAGAAAGTTCTTCTAAAACAGATAACTACAGTGTAAATATGAAGCAAATGAAAATGGTGAAAAGCATTTGACTTTAAAGCGATGGTTAAAAAGAAATAGTTTTCCATGAGCCATGGTTCATGCTTTTCAGAAAAGAAAAAAATGCATCAGTTGAATCAGTTTCTTTTTTATATGTATTGAGCAGCTACACATGAATAGTTAAGAAAATACTTACAGAATTCCAGGCTTGGACATGCTCTGTGTGCTGCCCAAGAGCATTTGCCTCTCTCTCACGTGGGGTACATCCACATCTGAGCTGGGAGGTCCTCCCTGTCCCTGGACTACTTTTCCTCTTTCAGACATCTTTGAGTTTGCTTTTCACCCACAAACACCACCCACTTCCATTTCTTCTTATTTATTGCATCTGCTGTGGGTGACATGTGGCTGTAGTGCATGCATGCACACCTGAAGTAGCTTTCACCTGATAAAGTAAGAATGTGCTGGTATGGTCTTAGTAGAGGCTAGCAGTAAGCAGACAGGCTGACAGAGTCCATGCCACTGGATTTCCATTGTGTCTGCTTGTGCTGCCTTCATGTATCTAATTGCAAAATAGACGGAGTCATATCATCAGCCAGGGCAGGATGTTTGTATTAGATGTAGCCTGCAGGATAGTGTTGTATGGTTGAATCCAATGCTGTGATTTAGTGGGAGTTAAGACAAACCCTGTACCCTTAGTTCTGCACTGTACTTTATTCACTTAAGTTAGGATGTTGAAATGCATTAACTCTTCTTGAACAATGGTCTCTCTGTTAGCTACAGAACTATGTATAAAATAAAGCTGTAAAGATGTGTTATGAGAGCTACTGAGAGAACCAGTGTCCCTGCAGTCCTAGGCTTTATGGAATCAAATGTTGGAGTCTGGTAGGAGCAAACTGTGGGACAATTTCACTCATCTCTTGGGCCGATATATGCTTCTTGCATTCAGCTTAGCATGTAAGAGTCTGAGTTTCCAGTGGTGAAATCCAGGAACCTTAGGATTAAAAAATATGCAAATTCTAGCCAATATAATAGGAAAAATATGCAAGGCAAAAGAGGAGCAGCCCATGCCAAACTAAAGGTATGCGCTCTTTCTTGTTTTGTAGACTGTATAGGATACAAATAGCTTAGGGTCAGATGAATATCCTCCTGTGTAAATTTGGCCAGTATTAAATTCTGGTTAGATTTACATGCTAATTATACAAAGTGTAATTCAAGGCAGCTTTTGGCTTCAAGTGTTCTTCTGCGGAGTAGACACAAAGATACTATCGCTATTGCTACAAAGGTGGGCCAAAGGCTTGAACCTACCTGAAAACTGAAGGTTGAAAGTTACTGAGTGAAAGCCTGTGAATTCTCTGAGAAGTTTGCTGTTGAATTCAGTATGTTCTGGACTTCCCACTTTATTTACTTCTGCTTTCCACTTAACTTACTCTTGATGAAGGCTTTGCATGAGTAGTCTTGTAAAAGTTCGCTAGCGATGTGCCTTCAGTGATTGTGTGTTGAAAATTCATTCTCCTCTCTGGCCTGTGTGTCTAGAAAGGAAAGAAAAATTAGTTGTAAGCTATTAATACGTGTGTCTGTGTGAGTTTGAACTAAACCTGTTCACTAGTTTTGCCTCGATGCATACATAGTGTAAATTTTTTAGGCAGAGAAATAATGAATTCATTCATTTGAAGGAAGCACCTGTCAAGAGAAGGGTGCAGTTAAATTAACAGACAAGCCCAATTAATGCTGTAACACTGAGGTGCTTTATTTGTTATATACGTGGCCACTGAACGTCATTGAAATCCATAAGAAGCTTGTGTTTAATGAATTTATGGTTTCAAGTCCTGAATAACTGTAAAATCTTGCAGTGGATGAAACAGGTAGTCAGAATAGCCACTGATGTACTGAGAAAACCAAATGCCCTGCTGTTGCAAAGTTGTGTCTGCCTAGTAGAATTACATCCTAATCTTCTATTAGTGCAGTTATAAACATGCTTCACTTAAAGTAGCTTCTGAGATATAGAAAATTTGCTTAAGCTATAGTGTTAAATGTTACCAAGTGAAAACATACTCATTCTTCTGCAGCTGTTACCACCGCCTTGCATAATGAATTCTATCAAAAAACTAAGGCAGGTACTGTAAATTATGCTGACGATGCCTTTGTTAAACAATAGTGCATCCGTCTGGCCAGATGTTCTAGGGATCAGTATTGATCTGGTTGCCTGCACTTGTAAGTTCTTATAGAGCATGATTCTGAACATCTGGACCTGTGAACGCCAGAGCCATCACATTGTAGCAGCACCCAAGTGATGTGAATGGCTCTCGTGTGACTTCTTGTGAGAAGTTATTTATATAGATGATGTGCCATGCATGATAATATGACAGACTGAGGTAAAGGAGGATGAACATCTTCAGCTTTGCAATCTAATATTAAAAGAACACATTAATTGATATGGGGCATATGCATGGGTGATATAATAACTGAGCATTGAAATTCACAGTGAAGCTAATTGGATGAGTGTGAAGGTGTTACCTCTGCCAGTCTGCAAATGAAGTTGGTAAAGAGCTTCTGCGTTCAAGATAAATGCATGGAATGAAGAACAAAAACATAGAAATAAGAGTTCTAGGATAAAGTGGGAAATACTGAGAAGTCTTGCAGATCCTTTAGGTGCTTTGTGATCTAGTTCTTTGGCTTCTTTAATGACATGCATGAATTTATATTGACTTTTTCTATTATATTTCTATTCATCTTTTTCATATAGTTCATAGACTCCCTTCATCTGGTACAGGCATCCCATATTTATATATTTGCTACTGTTAAATCCATTTGGGTGGAAGAGGAAAGAAAAAAACAATGACTCTTCCACTGTCAGAAAATGTGGAAAAATGCCATCTACCGCAAGGAAAGAAAAAATGATGAGTTCTTCATAGAAGTTAGCTTTAACTTTCCCTGCACAAAGGTGGCATTATGAAAAGCTCTAATTGAATCCTTCAAGAGCAAGACCAGTCACATAAAGAGTGTTGCAGATCTATTTGTAGAAGTAAGGCAGCTTAACTTGTTTTGTTGCTGGGCGTGTAGAACAAGTGTCACAGAACTATTGTGGTGGAAGGAAATACCTCTAAATTAACACATATTAAAGGGTGTTTCCTCTCATTTCTTCACCTTTTTTCTTCCAATAATGTGAGCAAGAAATGCTTATATGACATCTCCGCTGAAGGTTAAGGGTTACATCAAGAATAGCTGCTCTTCCTCTTTTACTTGTGCTCTCATCATCTCTCCTCTAAGATGGAATTTACACCCCACTGCAGTTACTTCAGTAAAGAACTTGACCTCCAGTGTGTCTCCTTCCACCTATTTAAGGTACAGAGTCACAGTACTCATATCTGTACTAACAATACATAGGGTCAGGATTCTTCACTGCTAATGGAGGTGTAATGTATGATCTAATAAAAGTGATACCGTGTCACAGATAGTCAGGCGCTATTCTAGGTCCCTTAGGAGAGGAGCCAACCACAGCAACTAAAAGTATGCCAGAGGAACAGCTCATATCGAGGAATCTTTAGTGTATGTTTGTTAAGGCAAGCGGCACAAATGTTTTTAAGTGCAATGCAATTGTCTTTAGGGGAAAGTGAAAAGCTTTGAAGGATTCCAGACCATATGGGAAGCAGCAGAATAGGAAAGAGCCACCCGCAATGGAAACAGCCTGTGTAATTCCAAACAAGAAATAGGGCAAAGTGCGGCAGGAAGGGGGAGACCAGGTGTAGAAGTCTTCTTTTTCATGCACTGTTCTCAGAGGTATCTCAAACTTAAGCAAGATACAGGACTGGGAATGAAGAGGAGCCACAGTTTTATATCTGCTTGGAGTAAGCTCCTCAGGAGAGGGATGGTGAGGGCTTAGGCAGGGGTTGGTAGGATGATGTCCTGCCCAGGCAGTGTGGAGCTTTGTGGTAGATGGAAGGTAAAATTGATGTGTGCAGGAAGAATTACAGAAAATGGAAAACTGGATTTAAGGGGTGTCTTATCTGGCTTGTGGCTGTGTTATGACATGGCAGTGGAGCAGAAGCACAGTGCATAAATGAAGAACAAGGCGCTACAGCTTGATAGTCCATCTGCAACTCCTGTACTCCAGGATTAGGAGCAGCTAAGAAAGTTGTTAGCAGGATGTGACTGAAACTGTCTTCTGAAGGTGTCTAACTCCACTTATAATTCACTGAAGTGAGAAATACGAGTGAGTTTTCCTTTGCTGAAAAGGCTTTTAGCAGTGACACAGGGCTGAGGCTGAGGAGATGGACCGAGAGCTGAGAATTTCTTGTTTGCTGAAGTGGTTATAAAAGATGCAGGTTGAAGAGCAGCCAAGAGGCCCTGCCAGGTGGGAAGAAGCTGTTACTGCCTCTAACACTTGTTTTCCTGCAACAGGGAGAATTGAGCAGAAAAAGCTCTTAAAGTATGTCTGCCAAAAGCCAAAGGTAACACAAGACACCCCTAACAGTACCTCAAATCCTTAATACTGTTCCCTATGTTGTAATGTAAACAATTGTTATCCATAGCAACTGCAGCAACATGTTACGTGTGTCTCCACTTAGACAGTGATGAAATGGCAGAGTGGAAGGGGGAATAAAATGTTTCTCAACAACAGCCAGATTTTCCAGCTTAATCCTTGTAACATTTCCATGAAACAAGTGGTTGTTACTGGGTTTTTTGCTTTGATTGCACCATGGGAGGAGCTTAAGGGCAGCTGAGAAATTTCTGTTCCCTTTTGGAATGCAGGAATATGCAACTACAGAGAGAAAAGGAAAGAAACACAGAAAGGTCCAGCTGAGAAAAGCGTTCTCAGACATTCTCTGGAGATGATCTGTGGCTGTGTCAGTCCACGGCCACATCTGCTCTGTTTGATCTGAATCTTCACGTTTTCTGGTGGAACATGTTCAAAGCCTTTTATTCCTCTGACCCTTCCTGACTGGGGTGATTTCATTTCCACAAGTGAAATCAGAGAAAGCAGGCTGTATGATCCACAACCAGTTTTCAGCAGGTTTTTTTTGTGCGGATGGTTTCAATAGCATTCCTGGCTATGACATAAAAGGTAGAAAGTCTCTGGGGTCCGAATGATCCTTTCAAGGAATGCATGCTGAGAGGTAAGAAAGGTCCAGTAGCCTTGTTCTGTTCACTTCAGATATTCCCTAAGCAAAGCCGGTGAGCCAGGCTGTCAAGCCTTGTTCTCTTCAGTGTGTGCCTGAAGGTCCCTTTGTTCAATGTCACCAGCTGACGAGGTAAGGACTCTTTACCAAGATCTAATTTTCAGTGACTTTGAAGTATCCCACTGCACTAGTGTCATCAGTCATCTGCTGATGCATTGCTTTGTGATGGGATTTGGTTCTTTTGAAGTCATCTAGGGATCAAAAATTGTTCATGCTTTCTTGGTTGCAAGTGTGCTATCGTTGACTATTGTGTGCCAGGTTCAGGAGCAATTGCCACAATAGCCTGGGTGACTTTTAATTGGATGGATGTTTTTCAGATTCATCACGTTTCCGGGATCCCTACATCTCAGTGCTGAGTTATTTTGTCTTTTCTCCCAAAAAATTCCTTAGGGAATTTTAGTCCTAATGAAGTGTCTGAAAAATCTACTAATGTGTAAGAACTTTCACTCTGGCAGGGTGTGACTGTCCTCATGAATTTCAGCTTGCAGGGCATTGTCATTAAACATAGGGAGTCATGACATTTCAATCAACAGTCTCTCTTTCATGCTGCATCTAGATTGTGCTGCAGATTTAGGGAACAGCTCCAAGCCAGGATTTCTGGTCCTTCTACTTAGAAGGACTGAATTTAGTTCTGTATTCATAATGGAAATCCAGTGATGGAACATCTGGAAAGTGATAATGTGTGTGCTGTGCTCCTCTCAACAGTTTGCCTGCTGAACTGCTGATTCCTCTAGCTGTGAACTAACATTTTAAATGGTTAAATGGCTAGCAGGACTGTCCTTGATCATACTTTGTATGGCTCCTTGCAGTGTCTCTGGCAGGTTTTTGTTGTTTGATTTTGTTCATTATTGTTGTCAGTCTTTTACATTATATGATTTAGAAAGCATCTTTCCCCTCTCACAGCACTCCTTTCCCTACCGATATAAAAAAGCCCACTTGCCTCACAAGATTGTGAAATTTGCTTGCATTTGTGTTGACATTTTTTCCTAAGTTCAGTTAATTTCAAGATGTATGCAGATTTCTTCACTTAAAACCAAAATTCCCAATGTTAACGGCTTCAGGTGGCTCTGAGAAGTTGCTTTTTGTTTTTCAGCCTACAAGAACATCATCAGAAAGCATTTATTCCAGACCAGGTTCCAGTATACCTGGCTCTCCAGGCCACACTATCTATGTAAGTATTCCTTCTGATGAATAAGCTGCTGATCCTTTATTTGCATATGAAATGCCCTGTGCTGAAATATGTCACTTCTATACTGATACTAATGTCTTTTTTCCAGTGGTCAAATAGAAATATACAATAAATCTCTTGAAGTCACTTGGTGATGTGAAGAGGGACAGAAGGCAGACAGGTCATTTGCCTTTTTAGGGGCTATGTGAGGAGGTCTGTGCTCCTCGACATGCAGATCTTGAGAGAGCTGCTGTCTGCAGCTGCAGGATGTGGGGAGGAGGGTCACTGCAAATAAGCCTGACTGATACAACACCTTCTGTTTCAGAAGTCAGATGTTTTGATTGCAGAGGGAAAGGGGGTTTTTACTCAAGAAAAAGAATTATATTAAGCATCCTTCTTTTACTAACAGTGCTGAAAGTACAAAGCTACTGGTAGGCTATTTTGTTTGTGGTTACCTGGGACGCAGGGTTTAATATGATTCCTGCAGTAATCAAGCCTCGTCTTTCATTATTTTAGTGGCTTTCTTTCCCTTCTTGGCCTCTTTATTGGTAACATTTGATCCCAAAAGACCTTAGGTATTTAAAGTGGAAATACATATTTGCAGAAGGTTAGCCCAAAATTTTCAAAGGAATAATGTTTTCCTCTTCTTTCATACCATTTTCCCCAGCCTTTCGGTGTAGTGAATGTCAGCACACTTTTTTCTCTCAGCAAAGAAGTTCACAGGCGGTAATAGTCCAGTCCTAAGGAGGAAGAATATCCATTCAAATGGACTTGGGCAGAACAACTCAGCCTCTTCTTAAACTTGCTGTATTTCTGTGCCTGTAACCCACACTTCCAAAACCTCACATCTGTTTAAGAGCCCTCTTCCTTGAAAATCCACATAACCTTTGTCCTCATGTAAAACATGCTCTCAGATAACCTGCACAAAACCCAGAGTAGAAGTGGAAGATAACAGCTAAGGAAGAAAATCACAGGAAGGCAGGTTAGTGAGGGTGAGTCCCATATGAGAGTAGCAAACACGAAAGTGTGCTGGGAAAAGGAGGCAGACTACAGGGCAAACTTTCTTTTCTGTTACCTATGCGTAATGCTGAATCACTGATTTTATAGATAACCTTAAGATTATATAGGTGAAAATGTAGTGTAAGACACATATATTTATCTCTTACATGTGTAATAATGCAGAAAAATTACAAAAATTGCAAATGTTATGCCCTGAGTTTAATTCTTCAGGGCATTTCAACAGCAGCGGACATTAGCTGATGCATTAAAAGTGTTCACACTGCGGGTATCAAAACACAGAGCATGTCCTGGAGAGCTGCCATTCTGCTGGTAATATCACCTTCATAAGCTGTAGCTTATGAAATTGAACTGCTGCTCAACAGCACAGGCTGTAGGACAATGTGGTGACCTCAACCAGGGGCTACAAAAACATCTATGGTGATTTATATTGGGTTAAGAATATCCAGACATATTTGCAGCTCATTAGCAGGCTGTGGCGAAAATAACATACATTAATATACCTGCATGTCTTAAGGATTAGATCGGTTCAAGGTATTTTGTTGTATCTGGTGAGTAAAACCTGACCAGATTTGAAGCGATTTTGAGAAAATGAATTTCCTATTTCAAAACTCACTTCTCAATCAAAAAATGGTTTGTATTGTTTCTAATTTATGGCGTTGCTTAAGGACCAGAACCAGTGGTTGTTAGGATTGCCTGGGGAAGCAGATGATCTTCAATCTGAAAACGCTAGGTGCTAGTAGTACTCAGGGAGAAAGGAGCTGAATGTGAGTGGAAACCAGTCAGACTTGTTTCCTTGTGTAGCCTCCTATGAATAAATAATGTATTTAGCAGAAGACTTGAAACCCAACTTAAATATTCTCTTTCACTTTTAATCATCACCTATATTTCTGTAGGTAGGTAAAAATGTATGATGTTGGGGTATTTTTTGTCTTCTTTGAAGTCAGGAAGATATTAGTTATCTATATTGTATATAAGGCTTCCTTCTAATGGGTGCAGCTGTCTTTGGAAATGATTTCGTACTTCCATGTTTTAACTAGTCAAGAGCTCCTTGCAGTTGTAGTGGCAAAAATAGTCAATGTTTGTACTATGTGGTATGCAGTTAGTAAGCAACATATGCCTTAGTCAGAGGCTTGGGTATAGGTTGAGTGATGAGTGCAATATAATAATTTGACTTGGGAGATTGGATACCCAGTCCTGACAAATAGTCCTGCTTGCCTTTTGATTTCCTTGTAATACGTTGTATTTTCTTTTGTATTCACAGATATAAGTTGAATTTCTGTCTGTGGTCTTGTGCATGGAATCCTCTCATAATGTCTGTAATCTGCAAACTAAGTTGATGTTATCACACATTGTACATATGGGAAAACAAGAGCAGAAAGGTGAAAATACTTGCCTGAGGCCGCAAAATGAATCATTTTCAGAGCTGAAGTTTTCAGCTTGCTACTGGGGATAAGAAACTTTTGTCCTAGATCTACATAAGCCATGCTCTTTCTTTCCTAAACTGAGAAAACACTGTGTGCTTTTGCAGAGGAGGCCTGCTGGAGAAGAACCAGAAGCAATCCCTTCACATCTAGAGGGCCAAAAAGGGTTTTCCATAGCAACAGTGTGACAACAAATACACAGACATCACAAATTGTGTAGAACAGAAATTACCAGTGCATTTGTGTAAGTTAATTTATCTTCTGTCTTTGACCTTCAGGCAAAAGTAGACAATGAAATCCTTGATTACAAGGATTTAGCAGCCATTCCCAAAGTCAAGGCCATTTATGACATTGAACGTCCAGACCTAATTACATATGAACCATTCTACTCTTCCGCCTACGAGGACAGACAGGAGAGACAGAGTCTTGGAGAGGTAATGAACCAACGCACAGCTCATTCTGCTCTATGCTTTATTCAAAGCCTGCTTCGCTTCTGTCCTCTTTTGAAACAGTTCCTAACTGATGCTCCTAGATATTGTTGCTGCTGCTGTTCAAGTGCTTTTTGTCTGTTTGATCTGGGTTAAATAGGAACCATTGTGATGATGCCTCACGTGCAAAACCACACAATTAAACATACAATTAAACACCTACATTAACACCAGCCACTGGCAGAGGAATGGCAGGGAGGAGGCTTGCAGGCTGGCTGTATATGTGTAACTTGCATGGATAGCTGAGTCTTTGGGTACAGCAAAATCCAGAACATGAGGCAAAAGCCAACCTGATGTCATGCTGTGAGGCACCAATATTCGCAGCAGATTCTGAGGAGTACCTTGATGTTCTGTGGCAGTAAAAGGATTAAGAGCTGTGGGATGCTTTCTCACATATTGAAGGGAAGCGTGTTTCAAGAGCACTTTGTCAGACTGGATAAAATCTGAACTAGGTCAGGATGAAGTGCCTCTCAACCTGGGAAAGCCAGGTTAGTTATGGAAGTAGTTGCCTCACATTTTAAAGTGCTGACATTTAGGAAGGATTCTTGCATCCTTCAATGACAGAAAAAACATACCCAAATTTGTATTTAAATATATCTTTCAGGTTGTAGGGTCCCCCAGTTTTCTCAGGTGAACATCCATAGCTGCAGTGACTTACTTACATGGTTCCATTGCAGATTGTGAAGCCGGTTTTGTCATGTAATACCACCTGACTGTAAATCACACTTCTTGAATTTAAATCTAAATGGACATAGAAATAGATTTACTTCCTTGAAATCTCAGTGGTTTTACTGACTGTAACTGCAGCTGAAGATGAGCTGAGGAAAAAGGAAGTACAGTAAATCATCGAGGCACCAGTGGTCTGAAGTTGCCCAGATCAGTGACTGATAATCTGCTTTCTTAGCAAAGTGTTCTGCCCACCTTCAGATCACAGCTGCCTCAGGTTTTCTTTGTTCTTTAATGTTTTATAGGCTTAGGCTTTTAAGTTTCAACATGAGTTGGAAATTCAGGAGACAGTTCAGCTCAGGAATAAAATAAGAGATTAACAAATTTCTCCCCTCAGCTTTGTGGTGTTGGTGAATCTAGCTGGCATCTTCTACATCAAAACCACTCTGAGGTGCTTTGGTGACCTCTGTCCTGTTCCAATAGGCTTGCCCCATTCCACAAAGCCCTTTACACACACAAGTCTCTTGTTAGTCACAGAGGAAGAACTAATCTCTCCCAGAGGTGAGCTATTTGTTAATCCTTAAGGGGAAACTCCTCACTGACAAAGCAGTATGTTGCAAGCTGTTGAAACAGTATGGTGGAAGCTCTCTGCTGTTATGCTTGTTCTGGGGATAACCAAAAACCTTTGGAGTTTTCTTATCCAATATTGCCACCAGGATTAAATCTGATTAGTTTACAGTGACTACAGAAATTTGTTGTGGAAACAGAAGGGCGCTCTCCTTTTCAGAAGATCTGGGGTTTCCACCTAACGCTACTGCTGACTTCTGTCACCTTGGGCAAGTTACCTCACCTCTTTGTACCTGTTTCTCCTCCCTTCCCATGCCCTAATGGGACCACAGGCCCACTGGGGTGGACTGAACTCTTACTTTATGTTTGTCTTGTGATAAGAGAGTAACAACAATCTTGGAACATCATACGTCAGTCACCATCATCTTTAAAAAACAAAGGAAGTGACATGTTTAGTCATGGCAAGGATTTCTAGGCTTTGAGTGATTTAATCTGCAGTCTCTTCGTAAAGTGTGTGTTGGTGGTGGTATTAAATAAAAGGAGACCTTGACATTAAGCTTGTACACTAGAAATGCCCTTCATCATGACTTAAAAACAGAAGAAATTGCCAAACTCAGCTAAGGAAGATATCTGGGTATACAAGGGAGATGTGCCACCAAAATTAATGGAGGCAAACCTTAATTACAAGGAATAGGCTACAAGAAAATTACATGTCTTAGACATAGAAAGTGACAAAACACAGCATGAGACTTCTTCATTGCAATGGAAGGTAAATGCTCTGAAGAGTTTCTCACTCCTAATCTCTTTTGCTCAGTTAAATCTCTCTCTTGTTTTTCTGGAAGCCTGTGATGAAAAACGTTTTCACATAGCACCATCTAGTGAGACCAGGCATTTTGTTACAGACCTGCCAGCAGTTAGCAAGGAAGAGAAAGGGAGCTCATGGAGAGGTGGGTTAGCTTTGCATAGAAAAGATATGCAGACATATAAAATGAGATCTGTAACTAAATTTTCTGCTACTGCAGCTGACCATTAATGCAGCTGTACCATTTCCAGACACTGTCAGTTACTCAGGTTCTTCTGCCCTGCTTCCAGCAGCCTCACTAGCACTGAAATAGTCTCTTTTCAGCTCTGACTTTTGTTGCAGAACTCCTGAGAGAAGCAGCGTTTTACCTGCATGTCCTGTGTTTCTAGTGTTCTGTGTGTTGAAAACACTGAATGTCTGTAAACGAGAAAGGGATTTTTTTTCTAATGTAACAGATGCTTCCGAATGGAGCAGGCATCCTACCTGATAGTGCAATAAAATGACAGTTAAAATAAGGTTGATGCAAAACGTTGGAACTTGTGTTGTAAAATGACACCTGTCAAAGTTTGCAGAAACTCCCCAGAATACAGAACAACCTGTGTGACTTCAAGTGTAGAGCAGCCCCTTAGAGCTCAAAGTAATAGAGCATTGAGCCTCTTGCAATGTCTAAAAGTTTTGCTGTAAATTTGGTAAGGAATGGTTCTCTACCCCAACTGCTTTTCCTCTCCCCTTCTGTTTTCCTCTCCCCTTCTGTTTTCCTCTCCCCTTCTGTTTTCCTCACCCCTTCTGTTTTCCCCTTCTCTCCCTTTCTTTTCATTTGGAGTCCTCCCTCTGTATTTCCTCCGGCTTACAATTCTGGAGCTGAGCTATTTCTCCTCAGTTGACTGCACAGTGTATTTCAAACTGACTAATGTAGACTTCTGTGATAGAGCAGGTTTTAAAAGACCTCATAAACCCTGAAGAACCAAGCCTTCCGTGGCAGACTCAGAGTCTGAGATATGGGAGTTCACCTGTGCATGATAAAGCAGCAAACTGGCTCCAGAGCGTGGCTCCGTATCCCCAAAAGCAATGAGATAATGTCAGATTAGTGGTGGAGTAAAAATACATGAAAGGTCGGTTATGGATTCAGCACATTACTTTCTGGGCTGCCTTCCCACTGTTAGATTCCTGTGACTACCTTTTACACTACTCATTACCTTAGCATCTAGGCAACCACAGCAGATTACAGAAACTTGATTATTTACAGTAACACATAAATTACTACCAGATAAATGTGGGAATGCACATCACAACATGTGCTTGCTTCATTCATATTGAAAGCTTATGTTAGCTGTCAGGTTTTTTGGAGAATGATGCTACAATGTGTTTCAGTAAAGCAGAGTTTTTATAGCTGCTGCTGTTCTGTGCTGTTTCATTATAGGCCTAACTTGTGCAGTTCTGGATATAAGGAAGAAGTTCTTTACTGTGAGGGTGGTGAGGCACCAGAACAGGTTGTTAGAAGAAGTGGTAAATGCTCCATCTGTGGCAGTGTTCAAGACCAGGTTGAACAGAGCCTTGGGTGACATAGTCTAGGGTGAGGCGTCCCTGCCCATGGCAGGGAGTTGAAACTAGATAATCTTAAGGTCCTTTCCAACCCAAACCGTTCTATGATGCTATGATTCAGGGCTTTGATGGAGAGTAGCTAGGGCAGTCTGTAAAAAGCTTTATGAAACTTGCTAAAAAGGAAATGTTCTGGACACAAATGAAAAAAGTCACTCCTTTGGAATCTTTCCATTCACACTGTCACCAGCTCCATGAGTTAATGGTGTCTCAGTGCAAAATGTGTAGCTGCTGTTGTGTATTATTGTAGCAGTTAGACCAGAACCAGCAGTTTTCCCTCAAAGACATTATCTTAATTGTTCTGTAATAATTGTGGTCTCATTTAAAAGCGTAATCTCTTGCCCAGTTTATTATGGCAATTAAATAATATTGAAGTTTAGTGCATAATGAAAATAATTAAATCCTGATCTTCCAGCTTCAAAATGTCTTGTGATTAAAGAGCAAATAACATTGCCTTTATTCTTGTTTGTACCATCAACATAATCCTATGTTTCACTTCTAAAGGTATTTCTTGCCTCAGTTTCCCTATCTCTGTAATAGAAACTCTTCATAATATTGTGCATATTTCTGCCCACTGGCCTTTGCACAGTTCTTTCATTCTAATCCCTGTCTGCTCTCCTCATGTAACCATGGCAGAACACAGATTTAAAGGAAATCATATCAAAGAAATGTTGATGACAGCTACGTGCTCCTCTGCATGGATATGAAATGTAAAGCCTTGGGGAAAAGCGCATTTTAGCCCCAGTGTGTGTGTTGGAGGAAGAACATGCTTCATCCTGGAGGTTACTCTATATTCCTGATTTTCCATGCAAAGCTCTGAGTTAAGATTATTTACTTTTGATTTCCACTTTAAAGATTTCTTCATAACAGGCATGGTTATTACATTAATAACCCTTTCTGATTTTGATCTTTATGTCTGTGTTTTAATTACCACTATGATTAAAAGGCTGAGATGATGCTTCATAATATTTTACTGAATTAATCACGCTTATAAAGATTCTCCCAGAAACTTTAATTGCTTCAATGATTTATGGACCAGTTCCTGAGCAATGTGGAAAAGGCGAGTTCCAGCACTGCAGTGGCCTCAGTAATTTCTTTATTACCACTTTACATTGCCATATATAATATATGCAGCAATATTTAGATTACCATTTTCTGGCCCAGCACATGCAATGATGATTCAGTAACCTTATTTTTATGTCTTTGCAGTCTCCAAGGACATTATCACCTACCCCTTCTGCAGAAGTAAGTTTGGTGGAACTTCTGGGGGCAATATCTTGCTGTGATTAGAATTACTCCAGCAAATGCAGGTGTTGGTTTTGGTATTGGTCTGATCCATCTGTTTCTGAAGATTGAAACGTAATAAAAATGAGTTCTAAAAAGAAAACATTACATTTATATTGAGAGATTGCACAAAAAATGTAGCTTTTGCTCCTACCCATTTGTTGCAGAGTCATCTCTCCAGCAGAGGTCACTTCTTGTGCATTCATCCTTGTGGCCCTGGCGAACTTGGATCTCAGAAGCTAAAATGCTGCTTTAAGCATCTATATAATAAGCCATGTTTACTGCTAAAACATTTGCAGCTTTGTCTTGCAGAAGGCATAACTACGGTTTGGTTTAGTTCTCCTTTACCATAGGAGTTAGTTTGAACATCACAAAACCATGAAACATTTGGCAAGTTGATTGTCAGGATACAGTAGATGCCACTGCAGTCATTATCATTTTGAAGGTGGGGAGTGTTGCTTATTTGCAACATAGAAGTTGTAGTGATTGCTACGTGTTAAAAAAGTGACTGTGAAATCTCTTGTAACTGTTCATGCATTGACATCAGTTCTGTCCCTTTTGTCTTGGTTTGGTTTGCTTCCTGGGGTTTTGGTGGGCTGGGGAGGGTGGGTTTGTTTGGTTTGGGGGTTTTGTTTCTTTTTATTGGCTTTTTCCCCAGGAAACCAAGTAAATTAAATTCTGCTATACAAGAAGGTGTCATGTTTTCAGATACAAGGGGGATCTAGTTTGGATATTAAACACCTTTTGATGTAGCTATTTGAGACACATGGTAAGTTAAGCCACAGAGAGCTCTGTGCTGCAGCGATTGAATTCTTGCTGGTCTCCAAGTCAGCTAGCTGAAGGCCAGCTCATGTATCTTGTGCAGTGTGCTGCAGGACAGACATAACGATGAAGGCAGCTTCCCTCATGGAGTCATAGGAATGTGGGTAAATCTGGAATTGTATAGAATTTCATAGAAATTACAGGTGAAGATGGAACCTTCTAAGACTGAATTCTGTCTCAGACTATAACAATGGATTGGAGTCTTTGGAACAGCTCATAGGAGAACACTCATAATGAAGGAGGTTGAAAGCTGAAGGGATGTTGTTACTTCTGTAGCTTCTGCTGGTGTCTTCAGATCTGTGACGGTTAAGTGCAGGTAAAACTGTGTCATGTGCATTTCCATTTATTAGTGAATGCTCTGTTCTGCAGGGTTATCAGGATGTTCGGGATCGCATGATTCACAGGTCTACTAGCCAGGGCTCCATCAATTCTCCCGTGTACAGTCGCCATAGCTACACACCCACCATGTCACGTTCTCCTCAGCATTTCCACAGACCTGGTAAGGGCAGCTGCATTGCGAGTATTTGTAAGACTAGTGTTTCTTCATTATATCACTGAGTGGCACAGCAAAGCACTTGTTTCTCTTAACAGGGAATATTTAGGATTGAAACATTGAATATTTTAATATCTCCTTTTCTGCCTGGTTTTTAGCTCTTTATTGATGCAGTCTTTTGCACAGGGCTGATGAGAGTTTCTTACAAATATGGATCTTCTGGTTTTGTTTTTGATTCATTATTTAACAATCTCTGTATGTTTCCAGAAGCAATAATTCACAGCAGTGAATCACAAACTTCCTTCTGGAATTTGGGAAAAGTGTATCACATACTGGAAAAAAAAGTTATGGCTTGACTATATAGAAGTCAGCAATGTAGGATTCCTCCCTCCTAAAGAACCAAGTCATTTAAAGCTTGGTGCAGCCATGGGATCTCAGATTCAGCAGCAAAACCCCCAAATTGATATCCCAAATTGATAATCATTTTTTAGAACAGCCTCACAAGTGGATTTCTTGATTCCATAGGCAATTGCCTGGGAACATTTAAAACCACAAACTTTGTTTACTGGTTTAGCAGTCCTGTACAAGTTGTATGTAAAATGTATAAAATGTGCGTGCCATTCAGGTTCCCAGTGCATTCAAAATTGCTGGTTGTATATATAAATGCAAGATATGATAGTGAAGTGCTCATCCACACCCAAAATGCATAAAAATGTATCTCTAAATGCTATTCATTGAAGATTTCTCCAGACTAATTTTATTGCATACGGTACTGAATTAATCCTTTGTGATCTGTTTTTAAGTTAAGTGACACAATCATGCGGTTTCATCTTCCTTAGTGATTACAGCTGAGAGGTTGGGATGCCAAAAGCCCATCTACAACATCTGCATTTTTAAGATTAAAGATTTATAATAGAGCCGCCACTGTGGAACTTGAATGCTGTAGCCATTTCCTAGTGGGGGTGGGCTGAAAGCAGCTAATTGTGTCTGTCAGTGAATGCCTTATTTAAAGGTCCCAAGGGAGGTGGGACAAGCAAGTTGTGTCTGATACTTGATGCTGACAACATGACTCTGTGTTAAGATGACATTACAACTGAAACCAAAAGAGACTTGAAAGCATGAAAAAGCTGCAAACTTCTGCGTTTTGATTCTTGCAGTTCTGAGGGGATTTTTCTATTTGTATCAATGTTTTCAGGGATACGAACAAATCGAGGCCCTATTCCAGACTTTACTGTGATTGAGTTTTACTGTCTGATTTCAGTCAGCGACCTTCCCCAGAAGCAGTCTCTGTTTATGTATCTCTTTGTGATGGGTGGATGGGCTCAAGCCAGAGCTTGGATCCAAGTATAAAGTCTTCAGAAGTTCACAGCCTGAGGGGTTTTCTGAGAAGATATTTGTCCAAACTTACCTCTGTTCAGATGATCTCATCTTTGGCTCACCTGTTCCTGCTCCTCATGTGACACAGATGCTATTCTATCAAATGCATCATTTTGATCTTTGCTACCCTGCTTTGGGGGAATTGTTAATGCTACCTTGTAATTTTCTTACAGTAATTATTTACGTTGAATAGCAGCACATGTATATTTACCATTTTTCTCCTAATGGCACTTCTTATTTATCCTCGTGTGATTTGCAAGAATAATTTCTCTCTGAATCAACCCAGTGGCCCCAGATAACTTCTCTTGGGCTCCCAGCTAGCCCTTGAGAAAGAAGTGAACTGCTGCATTGACGTTGGCAGCATAAGGTTCTTCAAAATTTGGAGTGCTATGAGTTCTGAAAAAGTTTGCAGCCTTTTCCTCCTGCAGTGCCCTAGCTGATGTTGGCAGTGATTTTGGAATGCCTTAAAACAACAGAAAACAGCTTGCATGCCTCTTGACTGACACTTGTTGGTCAGGCACTTTTCAAAACAGCTGCTTTCCTAACTAATAGAGCGTCAGTGTTCGCGATGTTTGCATGCTGGTAGCGGGCTACTTTTTGGTAACAAGGCATAGATCAGAAGCTCATTAAGCCAATAAATGTGATGCTAAATTAGTGATGCAGCTCAAATCGGAGCCTCTCTTCTAATACCTTCTGTAATTTTGTCTAACACTTACGAACCCTTCGGTACGTCTTTAACCTTTGTTTTTTTTTCTCCTTCCTTCTTCCTTCAGAATCCTAATTGCTCAATGCCTTTTTTTTCTCTTCCTTTGAAGCCTCCTTCCCTGCCTTTCTCTTATTGTTTTTCTTTGTTTTCATTTTGTTCTGCCCCCTGATTCCTTGCTGCCGCAGAGCTGCTCTCTACTGGTGTGCAGCGGTTGTCATACCTGCGCACTAGCAGTCTCAGCTCCACGCACCATGACTCCCGCCCCAACTCCCCCTTCCGACACCACTTCATTCCCCATGTCAAAGGTAAGAAGCCAGGCATCTCCAGGGAGTACCCTCCAGGCTGGAGATTTATTAGCATTCTCTCAAAGCTAATAAGGTGTATCTCTGTAAGGTCGCCAAAGCATGCTTCGAAATGTGCTGTTACACCAAAAACTACTTTAGATTAGACATAATATCCTTTATCAGAGGAAATATGTCATTTCTAAGGGCCCTAGCTGAAGAGACATCAAGCAATTACCTATTCGAAATATACAGGAAAGCATTATCATTTCCTGTTTAGCACCTGGATGTGCCTAATTTAGCTTTTTTCTAAAGCAGTCCATAACAATCACTCCAGCAGTTAGCACATCAGATTTAAGTATTATTTCCACATTCTTAAACAAGGCTTTAAAAATTGACTGCAGATATTGTCTGAATGAGAGGAAGGTGATCGAAACTATGGAGAAGAAAAAAACAGATCAATGGCAACAAGGAAGTTAATCACTGTTAATCATATTGGCAAATATTAGTTCCCTACAAAGTAAAATGAGTATCTCTGGGCCTCTCCTCAACTAGCGAGAATCAGCAGACTCTGCTGCTGGCAATAGAGTCGCAGGGATTTACACTACATGAGGATATGGCCATTTCTCTTTTTCAGTCTTATTTTCCATGGTTTGATTTGGGGGAAGGTGGTTCTTTGTGTCCATTCAAGGAGCTCATTCAGCTCCATAAGCCTTTAGTTTTGATTCTTGCTTCCTGTGAATATGGTTATACTTCTATTGGAGCACTCTCTGGCTGTGCCTTCTCTTCTACTGGGGGAGAAGGTCGTAGCTCCTACCACCTACAAGATCTCTAAAAGAGGCAGTTAAGTTGAACATAGATTCCATTCTTGCACCTCTGAATCATGTAGGTAATGATAAAAACTGGAGATCATGAAAAACAGTTGCAAGGGAGTTGTTGCCATGAGCTTTCAAGAAATACCAATAGATCTCAATGTTATAGCTCTTCAAGCATTTAGATCACCATTACTAATTTTACTCTTGCCTTTCCTTAGATGATTTTTGTTAATATGCACTTTCAATTTTCCTGTTATGTCACTATAAAAGAAAAATCTCAGCTTAAAAGATTGGGACCCTTAAAAATAGATGCATTGCTCATTTCAGCATGCAGTTAATTCATAATCCTTGCAAATTCAACATTGCTGAAAATCCAGATTAATGCTCACACTCTTTCAGGTGGCATTTTCATTCTTTTTCTGTTGAGAAAATAGCTTCTTCAACAGATAAATTGGAAGAACTATTGGAAATCCATGCCTATTTCAAAGCATTACCTGGCATGTAGATTAGGTATGTATCTCAGTCGTCGGTACAAAAGGCCAAGTGGGACTACAAGCAGCACTGTAGGCAAAGGGATGGGTATGGTTCTTATCAGTAAGACATTGTAAGAATCCATGATTTTCTGAAAATTTTGCATAAAGGTCTTAAGCCTGGACAGGATTTATGTGTTTAATTCAGCAAAGCTCCTGAAAGCTCAAGTTCATGTTGCTATGGCTGTGTGCACCATCTGAGGATATCGTACATTTGAATAGGGGCAAGTAACAGGTACCCACATCTTGTAATTCGCATGGCTGAACTGAAAGAATAGTCTTTTAACAGTTGCTTGAGAGAAAGAAACACCTTCTTAAGGTGACTCAAGTTTATGCCTAGCTTAATATGGTGGGAATATCCACATTTTACCCCCCTGTGGTGGAAGGTGTCTACTCTAAACAACCCTCAGAAATACACTTTTGTGTTTCAGCTCAACCCTGCAAGCTGAGTTCCCTCAGAGCATTGAGCCAAACTCACACATTTATAAAACCTAACACAGATAAAGTAATTTGGGGTATTTTAGGTAATGATCTGAAAGAAAACATGAAATAGTATCGCAGAGTTCCCTGATGAAATGCAGTCTGGGGCAGTAGTACTCAGTAAAGACCATGAGCAACAGTCTTCTGTGTGAACAGTGTAGCCAAATGTAAGCTATGCTTTGAAATGGTGTTAATTCTGAAGAGGATTTGACATTTCTGTGTGTACTAGGGAATCAGACCTCCCTGAATTTATGTGAAATGAGAACTACAGCACTGTCTGAGGTTAATTAGATGTCATAGATACAGGGCCAAATGTAAAGAACTTTGAGGAGCGAAGGGGCTAAATATGCCTCAGAAAGTCTTAGTGAGAGTTTGCCGATGTGACATGTATGTTGAATGAGCTGGAAGACAGTGTAATATACATTAACTTAGACTTCATGAGATTAATCTCATTTGGAGTCTCAATTGAATTTGGTCTTGTCTCAATAAAGTACTGTCTTTGCAATGAAAGAATCAAAACAAGTCCGTGAATGAACAAAACCCCGACCCTACTGAAATCAGAGACAAAACTCTTATTGAGAGCCAGGATTTCATTTCACATGCCTAGAATTTTTTGGAGGCATTCAAGAATATTGCAAAGCCCCCATACGATTTTCATGCAAGAAGAATTCTGAGTTCCAAAGTAGTGTGTATTTGTCTGCTCACAGAGCTTCCCATAAGGAATCTACCCACCTTCACAGTGAATTTGGGCCTTGGCTTTCACAGGTTCCTTCTTTCCTTCCCCAAGGCAGGTCTCTGAAATCAAATGCTCTCTCTGTGCGATAACTATTGGCAGGGTTTTGTGGATGCAGCTGAAAGCTCTGCTCTAGAAAACAGCCATGCTTTCACTGTTTCATGACTTTCAGTTACATGCAGGGAAATAAGGGCTGCATGTCTGGACAAGGTGATGAATGGTAGTTGGACAAAACCTGAATAGGACTAAGGTTTCAGGTGCTGTTGAGCTATTTTCCTATGTCTATTCAGAAGTAAAGGAACTTAACTGCAGCTTCACAGAAGTCTCAGTGTTGGGTTGCTTATGGGGTTTTTGGCCTGATTCTGTGAACTTAGCTTGTGAATTGCACAGTGAGCGCAGAGGTAAATGTTTCAGAAGGCAGCAGGAACCTGCATTACCCTGTGCTTTGTGTAGGCAAGCAGTTGTATTCTTGACTGCTAGGAGATCCTGACTGACAAATCGAGCTATAGGAAATGGGAACTACCTCATGGAGCAAACAGGATGAAAGAAAAAAAGCCTCTGAATTTCAGTTCTGAGGCTGCTGTACTCAGGTGATTGATTTTTATACTTAAACTTACTCCAGTCTCTCTTAACGTCCCCCAAGCGCCTACACACAAACTGTTCAACTTCATGCCAGCAGTGTGAAAACTGTTTTTTCCTACAGTGTTGGCGAACTGGAGTGCTCTTGTTGCTTTGTGGAGTTACCACTTAACACTAGTTATGGCATATCTGAGATAATAAGAGACTTTCCTGTGCAGGCACAGCAAGGAACCCACATTCAGAGCATCCACAGTCCCTGCTTTCATGTAAAGCTGGAAGCAGGCTGTCCGTGAGGCCTTAGGAGGCAGGTCCAGGCAGTTAGCAGCTCTGCTTTCCTGTGTGCATATGCACGTTCCACAGATGTTGGCACTGCTTTCATAAACTGTAGGTAATTTTACAGTTGCATGTGAAGCACTTAAGCCTTGTTATGAGTGGGCTCCTCAGGGATGATCTAATGAGAATGTAAGTAGATGTACCATTCCCTCCTGCAGTGGTTGGAGGTAATGGGACTGCCATCCTAGAAAGTGTAAAGGAGAGTCATTTGTCAGTACTAGTAGGGGTCATTACAAAGAGAGAGATTGCACAGGAACCCCAGGAAATAAACGCCAATAGAGCCATCTGTGAAGCGTCATGTGCAGGATGATACCATGCTAATTGTCTGCCTGGTACTGTGTGCATTATATAACATTACTGGTTCTCTCTAAACAAATAATCTGTGTACCTGATACAAGATTAGCCAGCATACAGTTATGGATGTGAGCACACTTAGTCTATATGTCTAGTTGAGATAGAAGAGAGTATAAGAAAGTTTTCTTCCCTGTATTTGTAGTGTTGATGTAGAAGCATTGTAAATGAAACATGCCCACATTTTGACTGCCAGCTCCCAGCAGGTAAAATGCACTTGTGACTCCTCGATTGTGACAAGTCCACAGGTCAACAAATCCCTTTTGTTTCTTCTCTTTCATTGAACATACTAATTGCTAACGGAAGCAGAAAGACAGAATGATGTGTCTCTATAAAGATTATAAATTTTAGAATTAACTGTATCACAAAGCCATCTCAATATTGATGAGGGGTTTTTTTCCACATGAAAGAATGATTTTGCTGAAAATTAACTCATAATTTCTCAATAGAAACAAAAGACATAAGTAAAATCAGCTTAACCAAGTTAGATGTTTCACTATCGCAGTATCTCAACAGTTGGACAAGTAGAACACAATATTGAAATTGATGAGTAAAGGACCATAGGTAGAGATATGACAAAACTGTTTTAAGTGATCATTCATACTGCTTTTCAGAGTTAGTAAACCTACCAAATACTGTAATCTGGCCAGAAGCTCAGCATCGCTGCACCTAGTGTAGCTGCTGCTGAACGAAGAGGTGCATTGCTGCACCCACAATAGAAAACCACCATAAGCTCATATGGTTTTGGGCTAAAACACACAAGTGATAAATACAGAATTTTACACGTGCATTCTTCTGGATAAATTTTGTCCAGTCAAACCCCCTGAACTGTGAGTGTGGTTTTTAAAACACCTATGTGCGGATGGATTAACTTGTATCCTGGCAGAAGCCTAGCGCATCTCTCTCAGCGAGGTTTGCGAAGAGCATTTCCTTCCTTTTGGTGCCTCTTAGATTGGCGGATGACCGTTCAAGTAAAAGGCTGTCCTGATTTGGGCTGGAACAGAGTTAGCTTTTTGTGTAAAGTGTAAAGGAAACTTCTTCTTTCCGCACCAACCCACCCTAAATATACAAATAAGAAATGTGCTGAGTCCAGAGTTTTGGATTTTGTCGTGGTTTAAGCTTAGTCGTAAATTAGAAAAGCATGTAGCCTGCTCGTTCCCCCCCCACAACCTGTCCTCCCACTCACAGAGGGATGGGGAGGAGAATAGAAAGAGTGTCACTCCCATGGGTTGAGATAAGAACAGTCCAGTAACTAAGGTATAACACAAACCACTGCTGCTGCCACCAATAATAAC
>WYDI02016532.1:0-15713 GCA_009867235.2 Psittacus erithacus
AAGTTAGAAACACAGTGCTGCACCAGCCACTAAGAAGCAGAAAAAATGACTGCTACTGCTGAACCCATGACACATTCCTATCCCCCTTTCCAGATGCTGTATGTGAATTCCTGCTGCAAAGATACCTTGGACATAGCAAATACATTCACTAGGGGATCTTGGAAGAAATATGGGATGTCACAGATCTCTTTATTAGAGAACACATATTGCTATTCAAACTTGTTCTAAGTCAACATCCCTTGGAGGAAGAACTGTCTCAGGTTTTTCTACAGGCCCTCATTACCACAGTAATATTTATGGCTGTGCCTTAAGGGAGCAAGCAGACAGCTTAGTCTGTCCCATGCACAGCCAGCGGTCCCTGGGCCCTGCTTATACAGTGGTCTCGTAATACAAACTTTATCTTAGGCCAAGGGTTCAACCAATGACTTAGACACCTCCGCAGCCCCAGCAGTGATTGCTTGGACAGAATTCTAGGCCATGTTAAATTTCTTAACCTTAATCTGTTAAATGGTACTGAAAGAAGAGCACACAGCCCATTTGCTCACAGCTGTTCTAACCCAGCATTATCAATCGGACATGCACAGACAGTCATCAGGCTGGATGGGGTCCCCCAAGGGCTGTCAGTTCCTAATGAAAATATACAGAACACTTCTCAAGATACTCAAGCCTTCTCCAAACACAGACAAATCTGCAGGAGCAGCAGAATTTGTCTGGTCTCCACTGCTTGTGTCCCTTCTGAAGTATAGCAATATGAAGGAAATTGCAACTGAAATTTCCCAAAGGACTTGTGAAGAAGGGAAGTTTTATGTGCTGGGGAAGCAGGGTAAGACCAGCAGTCAGGACCTCATGGACTTCTCCATCTTTAGAGAATTGTTGAGGCTTGCTTGACAAAGGGATCACTGAAATGCAGCTGACTTCTTAGCCCATGACACACCCTGGCTATCAATACCATAACTGTGAACAATTTAATATAAATTGAAGATAAGTGTATTTGCTCAGAATTTAGACCTCTATGCACTGACATCCCAAATTCAGCTGCTCCCTGAACTCATTTTTTATCAAAAGATTCACTAGCTTCAGGAAGTTCTCAGCTGAATCTGAGCCAGTTTAAGTTTTTAATTGCAGTGCCTTGCTTGGATTAGTTCCAAACCAAGTTAAGTTTATTAATCATTCATCATAAGTGGGACCCACATAAAGCTTGAAATTCAAAACCAAGTTCAGAAAACAAAAAGGAAAACAATCACCTGCCTCTCAGTGAACACAAACATTTTGTGCAGGAAAGATAACATACAAATCAATCATTTTAAATGCAGAATGTGTTGTTCAAGGCAATTTTCTCATTGTTTTCCACATACTGTCATTTCCCAAAAAGTACCACACCATTATTTGCCAGCCATATCAGCCACCGTACTATGTTGCAATGCTTCATCCTACTGGGAAGAACACAAACTTCTACAGTCAATTTTGTTTGGCAACCTTGAGTGATGGATGAAGTACAATACTGTGAAATGCCTCATGTCCTAACAGACCAGAGCATCCCTTTGGCTAACAAAGAAGACTAATTGGGGTTTTATTTGGTCTCACTAAAAAGGACAATGCCAGTTAAAGGCATATGAATGGCAGAAAAGGGCAGAAAAGAGCAGAAAATAGTCCACAGAAAGGTTATAGGAAAGTGGTCGATCTGCCTAAGGTCCTACCAGAGCAATGCAAGGCTGGACTCCAACAAGAATGAAACGAAAGCGGGTCACTTCAGTGCGACAGATCTGGCTTTTTTCATGTATTTGAGCTAACAGTGTACCACAAAGAATAGTAGTGTGCTCCTGAGGAAAAAGATGAAAAAGACTTTTTGTTCTAAACCTGATTTTTAAATTAGCACAGCATCATCTGAACAGTTTTAGATAGCACAAGAAGCAGACAGAGGTTACCACTGTCAGTTCTCTTCTCTCTTTTGCCATGTGGCAAAGAAAGTGCCATAAAATGGATTGTTTTGTTCATATGAAAATGAATACCTGCTGGAAGTGCTCTTCTCTGCCTATGTAGATCATGCCTTAACAGACAGCTCTCTGCCAGATTCATCCAGCTGCCTGCTCCACTTGAGTCATGGTGATCTAGGGTGTGCAACTGCTGTCAATCAGGAAAGGTGGATGTTTGAATCTGGACTGTCTGTGCATCAAACAAGAAACTTCACAGGCAGTTACAGGCTCTTCTTGGAGCATTTTCTTTAGTGAGAAGCAGCAGCTACCTCTAGGAGAGGTGAGGGTCCATACATACGTTAATGAGTCTTAGTTTAATGTTAGTTCAAGTTGAAAGTGAAGGTTACTTACTGTGGCAATTATAGGAAATACAAATAAATAGGATATTGTTTGGTCTAGGTGAGGCCCTTCTTTTATTTGATGCATTTTTCTTAAAGATTAATGCTAGCAGGGCTGGGGCATTCTTGATAATCTTTCACTACCAGCTGAGAACTTGACAGATGAGATCAATGGATGATAGGGTTTTTGGGGTGGATGGCGGTGATACCAACTCCTGTGGGCAGCTCTTATTCTCCACCAAAAAAATACTGCAACAGATAACCAAATAACTGGCTTTCTACAAGCAACAGTTACACACTTTTTCTGATTCCTTGGGTTTTTTTCAGAAAGCTTTTACAAGTTTCTGACCATTGTCAAGAACAGTTTACAAATGAGTACAAAAGACAAAACAGAGGCGCTCTCCTCATTCTCCTTTCTCCACTGCATTTGTTTTTCTGGTCAAGGTGAAGGATAAAACCTGATCATTTCTCCCAGAGAAGCTGAGGTTGTGTTCTGAAAAAGAATGTGATTATCCCATTTTTCAGCCTACAGCTGGTTTCGGTTTGGTTTTTCCCTCAAAATAAAACCCATACAAAACTGGTGCTGTGACTTTTAAGTAATTCTTTCCTTTTGATCTGCAGTTGTACAGGTAGTTCTTTCTTGTTTTCTTCTTTTTCATTTATTTTTCATGTTGCTGGTTCCTACTTGGTGCTATATTTAATTTTGTGCTCATTAACATAATCTCTGCCAACTGCCTCCAAGACAGTCATTCTGACTTGAGATGAACAAATTCATTGTGAACTCCTCTGAAGAGTAAACCCCACTCCACAGCCTAATAACTGTAGAAGATGAAGTCTAAATTTGATCGTGATGAAAATCAGTAAATCACTTGTTTAGCTGCCGTTACATGTTCTCTGACTCAGTCACCAAATTTATTTCATTCTTGCTTCCCTTTTAAGCCAACAGAAAATAGTTTCATGGAGCTGGAAAATGCTTTGGGCAAGACTGAGGAAGCAAATAACCTATTTACTGAATACAGGGTGTTGACTGATTCAAAATGTCTTGCCAGTTCATCCAAAGTCACCAAATACTTAGAGCCAGAAAGAGGATGAGGGGCTCAGTTAGTGGGATGACACAATGTTTTTCCTGAACTTCAGTTCAGAGATTAACAGGAAACCTCCGTTTTTCACACATTCATAGTGCAGGACTAGCATTTCACCTCTATGATACATCTGGCTAACTGCAAGAACTGTTCCAGTCCAGGCAACAGCTTTTTAAGGCCAAAGCTTTAGTGATGAAGAGATGTAAGAACCATATACGTATACTGCCACTTGGATTAATGTGGCATCACTTCCATGTAAACAAGGTTTAATGATGGACAGCTTCGGTCCTTCCAACTCATTGTCAGCTCATGCTCTTCCACAAGGGGTGAGTTCCTCTCCAGCACTCAGCCGTAGTGGGGAATCAAAGCATGGAAGCCACATGAGCAGAGATTGCACAGCCTCTCAAGTCTGGCATCCAGATGCTGGTTTGCAAGAGTGAGCCTAACCAGATGGCTTTTCTGACATTTTTTCTCCAAGCACCCAGAAGAGGCTAACAGAATGACACACACAGATAAGCTCATAATCACATTCGCTTATTTAGACACATACGCATATTAGCCCCTTTGAAACTGTAATCCCTACGGATCTATAATTAGGCAGCATAGCTGGAATTTTCAGATATCAGGTCCAGCTTAGACTCTGTAAGAAACTCCAAGTGAGTAACAGCCAGGCTAAGACTTCTCCATACTGCTGTCTTGATGCCAGGACAAGCCCATCTGTGCAGCAAACAGAGTTCCCTCTGCAGCTGATTCCAAGCACACTCTGGGGTGCAGCACACGGGGACAGGTTCTCAGCTGCTCCTGGACAGATTTGCTCTTTACTACCCATGCAAAACTGCCCTACAGTTGAACTCTCAGGGATCTGGAACAACAAATACAGCAGAAAGACCGCTGCGCTTTGTAACACACTGGCTGTTAATGCAGAGGTCTCTGTCAAAGGGATGGGATAGTCCTACATGCCGACAAGAGGTAGCTCCTTCGGTACTTCTCTGAGGCCACAGAAACATGTTATTTTCTAGTGAAGCTGACATCAAAGCCCACTGCAGACAAATCTGGACAGGTCAGTCCAGAACCAGTGGATGCAGATGTTACTTTCTAGGACCAGTTTCAGGGCTGAACCATCATCACCCTCTCACTGTCTATGTCAGTCACATCTGGAACAAAAACATTTAGATCGATTTAATATCCTGTGCTTTCCCCTATACAAAACATGGGTTTGACACAATGTGCGTTGCGCAGTCCCACACCGGCTGGAGAGAATGCATTTAGGACAGCAATGAATATCACCAGATGACAACAACCACCACTTAACTGCTATGACTTATGTTTAAGATAAAACAAAATCCAGGAACTACTCCAATTCCCAGACAGATAATACACAAAAGCAGCAGTTCTGGCTCTGAACTGTTTTTAACTGACCTGGATCTCATGAATGCAAAAGAAAAACTCCCACTGAAGCTTTTGACCCTCAGACAAACTAATTCCAGTTGATCCCATTTCATTTAGCCATGCAAACAAGCACAAGCTCTACACTTAAGTTCTCATAAATAATATTCCTCCATCCCCCAAAAAAATCCAGGTGAAAGTTTCAATTTTGTGATCTTTATTCTTTCATAAGAAAAACAAACAAGCAGGAATTCATGAGCATTTCTTCCCTGTAAATACCAGTACAGCTTATTGTAATTAAACCAAAGGTCTTTTGAAATGGTCTGAAGTGATAAGTAGAGGTAGGGGAGCCCAGCTGGAAGAAAGGGTAAACTCATTCTGAAACAAGTTCCTCTCAGCATCTTGGGAAATGAACTCAAGCACTCCAAGAACCCAAGAATCAAGCTCTCCTGGCAGGCTGGCCAGGTTTGTGTGCATCTTCTATGGGAGAGAGAAGTCAAAGTCAGCCCGATGATGCACCCTCTGAAAGCCTGCATTTCCCCTTCACCCTACAGCCCTTTAATACAACTCTGCTTGAGGGCTAAGAGTGGCTGGAAATATCCCAGTGAAGCATTTAGCCAGAAGACACATACACAGAGAGACAGAAAGGGAGAGCTTTCTTAAACACTACTTCAGTGAACCCTAAATGCTCTGCTCAAAACAGCTCCGCCTGAAATGACCTCTGATGCCTGATGCTTGAAGCCCACGAGAGCTGTCCTGACAGACAGGAACACCAGACTTCCCCAGCAGCTGCAGGGTCTGGGGAGCTTCTAGATTCCTGGAAACACAGACAGGTTTTCAGTTCTGGCCAGCTCTGACCACAGGCAAGTTTCAGAATTCCTGCAATCTGGAAGCCCTTGCTTTTAGCTACCTCAGGCCTCAATTTCTAGAGACATAATAGGGTTTGCAATGACACCCATTCCTGTCAAGTTCCAAATACTGAAATGGTACAAATTAGGCCTTCTGAGAATTGTGAGATGTCATGCAAATCATGACCCTTTAATTAACAGATACTGCCTCTCCTTACTCTCTGATTTGCAGACCTCTATTGTGCCAGTGATAATTTTCACAGTAACAGTATGAAAACTTATAACCTTCTCTTAAAAAACAAGGGAAAACTGAAATGCCTGTGCAGTAGTCTTCTGATACTGCCAGTGATGCAAAACTCACAGACAAAAATAGCTGAATTGCCATGCTGCTTGCTTCTAGATCTGACCTCCTAGAGCTATAGCTTTAATGGCAGCACCATAAAGGAGAAGCCCTCTAAGATGCATACAGTTACAAGGAACAGAAAAACTGCAGAGCTCAATTTGAAGAAGATGGGCCTTAATAAGGGACTTCAGAGAAGTAGGAAGAAGCCAGGGAAGTAAGAGACTTGACTCACTCTCCTAGTAAGGAGGTGACAAAACCAAGAAAGCCCTAAGGAACTGTAATCCAACTGAAGATAGACCAGGACTCTTAAAAGTTTATACTTTCCCTAGCAGGGAAAAACTCCCCCAGAGTAAGCCCCCAACGTGTCTGCAAATACCCAGTGCAGTAACCAGCAACTTTTGCTTGTTTCACCAGAGTTTTGGAGAAATTATTACTTTCAGAAAACTGTCATTTATTCTGCAAATTTAAGTGCAACAGGAGCCCACAGCTATGGAACCACCAATCATTTCACATAGTTCTGACACAAACACTTCCCAAGTGTAGGGAGAGAATTCTCAGCATTACAAGGATGTACCATCAACCCAAACAGATACTTAAAACCAGTGCCATGGAACATGTTTGTCAGAGAGCTGCTCCAGTGGTGTCACAAGGCTATGTGGGTCCACCACCAGCTCTGGCAGGTCCAGACAGTACATTTGCTGACTTGCTTGTGTGCTAATTAGTCTATCCACCTCTCCAGGTGAGAAAATCCAGTGAAAACCTGGAGTTTCCCTGGAGCAGCAACAGCCCTATGAAGCAGCACAGTAGTAACTGTAAACCTCTGTGCCTCAGGTAGGTGGCTGTGTATACCCTGCAAGTCTTGGCTTAATTATAGCAACGTAACAGACTTTGTCCCTTGCAGTTAAAACTGCCTCTCGGCTTCAAAGCCCATTCAGAATGTCATGGGCACTGCATGTCCCTATACAGGCATCATTAGAGCTGGAGGAGGTGGCAAGTGGGAACCCCAGGAGCATCTTCATTTTAATTAGGGGTATTCCCCATAGCACTTCATGCCTGGCTGTTATAGCAAAACCTGTATTTGACTGTATGTATTAAAATGCCTTCATTGCCTTCTCCACAGCAGGATCGCCTCCTCCCCACATACGGTTTACAGAGAGGGGTTGTCTTTATTATTTAGTAACTGGAACCCCAGACACCTCCCCGACCATGCAGTGAGAACACGCAAACTGCTTAACCTGCGTCCTGGAAATCCAGCTCAGAAGCCCCGCTGACAGCACAGTAAAGCAGACATACATCCCCACCTAGTGGGAAACCCACAGCTCCGGTTCTCTCAACAGGAACAGCTTCAGCTCTGCCGTTAAATATGGACCCCCAAAGCAGCTTTGCTTTGTGAATCAGCTGTAGTCATATTCGAGGGCATTACTTTCAATTTCAGCAGAACACACTGTAAGGAAGAGGCAGGATAAGCCAACTAAGTTACCAGCATTTTATCCACTCAATATTAGGCATGACTGCAAACCCAACTCTCTTGGTTTATACTAGTGTAATTATTAACTTCTGCAAGGTCAGTGCAATAGGCATGTTAGGTTAAAAGGCCGCTATGCCATTCTGCTATTTTGCTACACTAAAGAAATCTGAATTCTTGAATGTGAAACAAAGTCAGTCTTCTGTAATGAAGGAGGGTTTAACACATCTAGAAGAGCTTACCAACTCACAAGCCGAATCACTGACAGTATTTTTGGACACAGTTTGGGGTTCGCTACTTTTTTAAATACATGTCCTAGATAAAGGTGGAAAATAATTGTGAGGTGGAAAGTGGAGGCTGGAGGAAAAACACCCCTTGGATCCATTTCCATTTCTTAACTGCTCAGTGAAGATACTCCAGAGGCCTCCTGTTCCAGCAGCAGGGCAAAGGCATCATCCTCTGGCTCACTGGGACTGGCCACAGCATTGGCCTCACTGCATGTCTTATGCAGGGACAACACAAGCTCCATTTGGCGAGCCTTAAATCACTTCAATCTTTTCTAGCACAGAATGAGACACACGCTTTGCAAATCATACTAGCTTCCTAATGCCTTTTTACAGGTCAGGGGAAAAAAAAACCAAACCCATACATGTGCGCTTGCATGTTGGAGCAGCATATTGTCCTTTGAGACCTGATTGCACCCATTTCTGAGAAGTTCAGCCACTAAAACCTGTTTGCATTCTGCAAACCAAAGCTTCTAAGTGCAGATTTGTCACCTGTAAGTATTGCTTAAGGGTTCACCCTGATGCATTTTGTTCTTCTGACTTGCAATACATAAACACAGAATCAACTGGATTGGAAAATACCTTTAAGATCATCAAAGCCGAACTCCAGGACTGCCAAGTCCACCACTAACCGTGTCACCAAGGGCCTCATCTAATAGTTTTTGAACACTTCCAGGGACAGTAATTCCACCACTTGCCTGAACAGCCTGTTCGAATGCCTGACTATCCTTTCAGTGAAGAAAGGTTTCCTGATATCCAGTCTAAACCTCCGCCGGTGCAGCTTGAGGCCGCTTTCATTTTGCCTGATCATTTGTTACTTGGAAGCAGAAACCAACCACATCCTCTCTCCTTCCTCCCTTCAGGTAGTTGTAGAGAGCGATAAGGTCCCCCCCTGAGCCTTCTCTTCTCCAGACTAAACAACCCCAGTTCCCACAGCCATTCCTAAGAGTTGTGCTCTAGGCCTTGTGAGGAACAGCATTCCAAGAGGATTTGGGTTAGGTACTGCACTTAGCTCCCCTCTTGAAAATTACTCCAAGTTGTTGTTTTAACCTATCGTAGCCTACAAATTAACCATGTACACATACCCAGCATCTTCACAAGCAACATAGCTAAGCAAGGACTGACAAAAGCTAGGCTCAAGGAAACAATGCAATTCTTTTGCAGCTCTTCTGTTTGGCCCAAGTCAAAGCCCATTTCAGCTAGAACTGAAGTTAAAAAGCTCACTGGTCAGTCCTGTCTTGCAGATCAAACCTGCAAGTAATTTCATGCTCATTGATAAGACACTCCGCACAGTTCAGGCTGGGGACAACTTTACATACACAGCTATTTTTACCTTGATGATTAGGTAGAACAAACTATTAGCAGTTTAGGTTTTGAATCAGGGTCTTGGGACTTCTCCGTTCAGGCAGGGCATTTGAGACTGGCTGTAAGAATCTACCTTCCCATTTTTCAGTTCCTGCAGGGAGAGACACACCTCCACAGCAATCTCTGTAACACAAAACACCAGTTCTGAACAGCAACAGCCATTCCAAGCTTACTGCCTAACACAGATTAGTAAGAGACTCCTGCATGTTCACTGCCCAGTCAACAGCTTTGCTAGCTAAATTGCAGATACATACTCCAGCTCCTAGTGTCACAAGAACCATTAGAACTCCTTAGACATTTCAGAGGTTTGGAGTTAAAACAGTCTAACCAAGCCTGCCCTTCAAATGAGCCACACAACAAACTTTTGTTGGTCCTTTATAATTGTCCACCAGAACAAGCATTAAATAGTTTTCATTGCTTCAGTGTTCCTACTATTTGTATTTAACACTTAGTAAATTTTCATCTTCCTGTTCCATAAACATTCCTGTTTGTATATAGCTGTGAACTCTCTACATTCAGACTTAAAGACAGGATACAGGGCAGCAAGACTGAGGCTTTAATGCCTCAGCAAGTGCTGGTGCTGCTTGAAGAGCTCTCCATGGGTTACATCCTCACTGCGCAGAGTTAACCCACACTTCCTCCATAGCTTAAGCACATACATATTACTGCACTCACTCACAAAGCCCTGCTTCAGCATTCACTCATTATGAGAGGGAACACTGGGGTTTTTTGATCTCTGCTATATGCTATTTCACCATACCATACAAGTCTTGAATAAGAAAAAAAAAAGAAACAACACAAAAACCTCCACTGCTTCCTTCACCTTCAGGCAGACTCCACGGCTCTCCCTAATGATCAACAATATTAATCAACTCTGAACTAATATTAAGTCCTCAAAAAGGATTTGCCTCAATAGTCTTACGCTATACTGCAGGCTGCATGAGGTATTTTGCACTAATTAAAGCATTCTGAAATGCTTAGAAGGAAACACTAAAAGGACAGAGAATGGGAGCATTACATTTGAAAGATGTGTTCTGAAACAAACCCATCACTCCAGTAAACAATTACATCAAAGATTTTGGGGGTTAATTGCCACCTAGGAAATATAACTCTGCCAGAAGCCTCTACTGGAGAAAAAGAAAATCTATGTGATTTTCCCATGGAGACCCAGGCTTCCTTTCTAGGAAGAAGAGCTGAGCATAGCTTGTGGCAGAGCTTTCATTCACGAGCTCTCCAGACCTAAGAGGGTTCTGCAAACAGGAAGAATATGGACACTTCAGGATCCTTCAAAAGCTGCCAGTACAGGTTACCAATAGATACAGCTTTTTCATCACTGCTCTCACTCTCAGAGGCAAAGCAAGGGTATGATGACGTAAGTTGTAAACAATATTATGAAGCAATCCAGACTTAAGCAGAAGCTTAGGCTGCCCAAGATGAGGACTAGGCCTACAGAAAAAGCATTTCATGGCAGAAAAAATAAAAGCCACTTTAAATATGAAATAAGCCATGTTTGCACAACTCACTCAATTCTCAACAGAGGTATGTCACCAGCCACAGTTTTGGTTAGCAACTAAAGACTGTTCATATGGTAGTGGTAATTTCTCTTCCTGCATCTGCTAATCAAAGGCATTTCTTTCTTTATAGCACTTCTCCCCTTAATCTTACTTGACACTTCATAAGAGCAGCCTAGCAGTACGGTACTATAAGCCTATTCCTTGTTTCTCTGAGAACCCATCCTGAACTTAAAGCATACTGAGAAAGCTCAAAGAAAACTTACACACAAGGCACTATGTATGCCCAGCAGCATCCAGCCAGAAACACGTGCAACAAAATTAGTAAAAAAAGCCCAACCAAGAAACCAAAACACACCCTTTCTTTTTCAAGGTCTTTCAGGCACGCTCTTTTACACCAAAGAGTACTTCATTCCTGCCTCATGCTTAAGTTGTTATAACTGCTTCAGGAACACAGCTACACAGAGACAATTTATACTTCAAATACGCATGTCACCAGCCTCAAAGGATGTTTTAGTATGTTCCTGAACAGCTAGTATGAAACCAGTATCACATGCTGACATTCAGTTCCTCTAAGAACAAGTTAGCCTAACACAGGACTGTGGTGTCTTGCCCAAGGTAACACTTCAAGTGCATCAGTGCAAGACATGAAGATCTTGTGTAAGAGGTGGTAGGGATGGCTGAAGGCAGTCAAGTCAGGCAGACACAGACACCTACTGCCCCTTTCACCCACCTTTTTAATCTGTAAGAAAGCTCCACAGCTATAATACAACAAATTACAAAAGGTGTTTCTCTTCTCAGGTAACTTTTAAATCAAGTAACTGGACCAGCTATTACTAAAAATGAGTCTCTTACAGACAGCTACAGAAGATTCTTTAGAGTTTTATTTCTTTATAGCAACATTAGTACATATTTCCACTTACATATTTTAGTGCAACAAGGAAATCCATTACCTCATAAAGCTTCAGCAAGGTGATCTAGGCTTGTATATGCAATGGAAAAAATTATTTGAAATGTCTCCCTTTGTTGCACAACATTTTAAAGCTTCAATACTCTAAGGAAACACCTTCCACAGAATTAAACAAGCAGACACTTTGCTTGATTATGAAATGCTTTTGTTGGATGAGCTAAGTGTTTTCTGCAGTAGAGCAATTCATTTGTAAGCCACAGGCACTACTACAAGAGTGGTATTAGAGTAGAAGTGGTGACATTTTAGAAGTCTGTGCAAGAATTCCACTCTACTTTTTGCAATCTGCATATCTTGAAGATACATTATCCCAGTTGATCACATTCCAGATGGCTTTCAAATAATCAGGTCGAACATTTTTATACTGAAGATAATAAGCATGCTCCCACACATCAATTCCTAGCAAAGGAATGAGACCTGTAAAAAAAAAAAAAACAAACAACAAGAAACAGGCTAAGTGTTGTAGATCTCTGAAAACACACTTCACATGTAAAGTCTTATAGCACATCCCCAAGATGTACCCGACTTCCAAGTCTCTACCTGCAGCAAGACAAAGAGCTCTTTAGCAGAGAGGTGCTTACTGCAACATTTTACAGAACTGTTTGCTCTCCACACACACGTCACATAAATTGTAAGAACTGATCAAGATAAACACCTACGAACACTCTAGAACTGGCCTGAAGAGATAACTGAAACCACTGTTTTTTTAATGGGGAGTTTTCAAGGGGGTAGGAGTGAAATTTACCCTCATTATGCTGTATGTCCCTACTATACTGGGTTTTATTTTTCCCTACTGATAAGCAATACATGGACTGCTGTCAGTACATAAAATTCTTTGCCAGAACATATTTTAAAGATATCTGTAACAGGATTTGGACTAACAGCCACTCCAGGCAGGACTGTCATCAGTCCCAACCTCTTCCCTCTGTGGAGGGTGTCCAGCCTACCATCATCACTTCCACATCTCTCTAAGCAAGTAAAATTATCTTCAAAAGTGATCATTACCAGTATTATGCTGCTTGCCTAGCTGTACTATCTATCCACATCCAAAGTTGATTAAACTGACAACTCATTACTCTTTACAAATATTAAGGAAGCAGATTAAAGCATTCTCTTTTAACCCCAGAGTTACTATGTCCACCTTCCCCTCTCAGATTGTCTGGCCTGCACTGACAGTTCTGTGAACAGCCCCCTCTGCCAGAGAAAAACTAAAGGCAAGAGGCTTAATATTCCTCGATACAAGCAAGCTACTCCAGTTACTCAAAAAAACACACAAGAAGGCCAAGCTAAAATTGTCTGAGAGGGAACTTTCACAATATGCACCATTTCCTCTTAAGACTAGACAAACTTTAAACCCTAACGCTCTTCACAGTTTGTAAGTCCTGCTTTACAAATGCTGTTTTAAAAACTGTAACTGTTTTTTGCTTTTGCTATTAGTGACATTTGGTTTTCCAGCCCTATTTATCCAGCAATTTCTTCTTAGCTTTTTTCCCCACAAGCCCCTTTTCAGACTTCATACACTTGCCTATAAAATCTACAAAGAGAGTGGAAGGAAAGAAACCTGACCTGTTGTTCCTTGCAGAGGGTCTTGATTTGCACAAGCTGCTATTTGTAGGCGACCCTGCTCCTTGTTATAGCCAAGCCATCCCCAGCCTGATCCCTGAACACCGACAGATACGGCTGTCAGCTTCTCCTTGAAGTTTGCAAAGGAACCGAAGTCACGCTTGATGGCGTCCATCAATTCTCCTTTAAAAAAACAGAGATATAAAAAGCTCATAGAACATCAGGTATCACCTGGAAATAGAAGGAAAGAGGAGAGGAAGCATTTGGGCTCTGTGGAAAAGAAGTGTTTAGACAAGCAGTTGCATCATTAATTAACAGTTCTAACCCAAAACTGCTTAAGAGGGTGAGCAGACTGGAAAGCAATTAGTGGAGCAGACAAACACACTGTCTTCAAAGACACAGTCAGGGTGCTGCCACCTGGACATTCAAGGAAAGAAGGTAAGGAGCTAGTCTGCATATCTAAAAGGACAACACTAAGTGGCTGTGATTTCTCTTAGTACAAAGAAATATGTGGACATCTTCGACAACAGTATAATGAACCTACACATAGTAAGAGGTATTTAACCATTTCCCTCAGATTTTAGGTTTATATTTGCTTCTACAGTTAAGTAATCAATTTGATGAGTAAGTTCATGATTAGATCCCTTATTTATTAAGATAACCTGTGCTGGGGCAAAGAAAGCAGAAATCAGTATGTTTAGTGTAACAATACACTGTCAAACTACTTCCTTTCCCCTACACCCTAACACACTTGTGGTTTCCAGGTATTTAAGAGTTTAAAACCTGAAGGTGGCTATGCTCCTAATTAGCACATGTAAGAATACTTTATACAGTGCAATGCTGAAGAATTCTTCATTCTTTTCACCATCAGATGGTCTTGAAAATCTCCTGGCAATAGCTGCAAATGCATCTTAAGCCAGGCTTTAGTAGGCTTCCTACAAAAACCTTGAGCCATTCAGTTAGAACTGAAAGATGACACTTCAGACTCACTGACTTTCACAAAAACTTTACACAAGTTGGGAGAGAAATAACAAGGCTCTAAAGCATCTTTTCTGAGAATGCAATCTGAAAACAAGCTGTATCAGAAATGGACCGATACCAGAATTGCTATTTTATGATCTAGTCTTAAGTAGATCATCTTTGTACTTCCATGGTAGAGTCAAAAGTCACAAGGAGATGTCAACTATGAATGCTAAACCAGAGTACAAAGCACCTGAAGCCCACCTCATTCAAAATCCTCAAGTTCATCACAACAACTTTTTTGAGATCTGGGCCTTTACCTTTAATTACAGGTCACTTGCAGATAATCACTACTTTATCCTCCCAAAGGGTATTTCTTCATTTAGGCTTTAACTGCTAAACTATCCCTATTCAAATTGGAACATAAAATCCAGCCACTAGGCTGGATGGCCTGCAGAACATTTCTTCCCTTTCCGTGAAAGGAGCACACATGGCAGCTTGACTAGCATAGGTTTGCGCAACTATTTTCTGTCACAAAGACAGAAAGGACAAGATAAAGCAATATCCAAGTATTTTGCAGTGTACACATAATCAGCTTTAGAAATAAAAAATACTTAACACAGAGCTAGCTTTTTATATTCTCGGGTTGCATTCAAAAACCCTGAATTCCTCAGAAGTGTAGTAACTGTCATACAGAAAGGCAAATTAACTCTGAAAAAATAAAGATCCCTTAGACTCTTTCAAAGTGAGAAAAAATCATTAGTTCTACTGGCCAATTAAAACTGATGCAACAAACCACTGTAAGAAGCACTAACCTTTAGGCTCTCCTCCTCCGTTCGGAGAAAGGTTTGTCCAGAAGATGGTGTGATTGATATGACCCCCACCATTGAACTTCAGTGCAGGCTGAAGTGACACCTGAGCTGTAACATCACCTGGCAGAAGATAAAACTACATAAATAAAAACATCATCGTCACCAAAGTAGTCACTAAGTTACCACAAGGCCTCCATCAATCTCCAAAATCTTTCAAGTCTTATTATTAAGAAGACTTTTGTCAACAGACAGAAGTGAGTCTATACAGTAATTACTTCTTAGAGGTAAACTGATACTCTTCAGAAAAGACCACAACAGAGAACATTCTACCTTCTTAAAGATGTGTACATATTGTTTCACATATTTTCATCAGTCTGACTGAAAGAAGATCAAAAAAGTCCATGGCTTGTTGCATATTTCAGAGTCTCACACCAGCATGTGACCCACGTGACCCCTTAATCTGAGGCAGTGGCATAACTTGACACCCGAATTCAGATCTCTTCACATACGTTAACTGCACATTTGTTTTACCTCCATCTGTAGTCAACTAAGATTATTTCACAAGAATCAGCAGAGCTTCCGATGTGAAAACCATCAAGGTGCATGAATCTTGCTGTCCTGGGTTCAGCAGTAGCAGCCATTTTTATCCTTCTTAGTGACTGGTGCAGTGCTGCGTTTATGACTTTCGGTCTGGGAACAGTACTGATAATACCGATGTTTGTAGCTACTGCTTAGAATCTTTACACTTATCAAGAACTTTCTGAGCCTCATGCTCTGCCCTGGGAGGAGGGAAAGCCGGGAGGAAGCAGGGGCAGG
>WYDI02016534.1:0-41988 GCA_009867235.2 Psittacus erithacus
GACCAAAATCAAAAACACAGCACTGCATCAGCTACTAAGAAGGAGAAAAATGATTGCTACTGCTGAACCCAGGACACAGGGGCTGGATCAAATATGGACTGGAAAGTATTTGCTGGCGAACAGCTACCAGAGAGACCAAGCACAGCTACACTTGCTTGACCAGAGCATATCTTGGGCCTGGATGTGCCTTAGCACATCCCAGGTGAATCTGGTCAGGCCTAGTCCTTGCCTCCATGCTATAGCATGGCTGGAGAGATGCTGCCTTACCTGGTGGATGCTGATGTCCACTGTGCCAAAGTATGCAGTCCTTGCAACCTGGCACTTTATCCTCATGACCTCTCACATGGCGGGTTTCCAGCCAGAGGAGTTTGCGTTGTCATCTTTCATGCTGGGCATTTTGGAGGTTGTGTGATGGGCAGGTTGTGAAGGAAGAAAAGCCTTGCTGGGCCAATGACGCCAAATAGCCAGCCAGCAGCTTTGTTCCCGCACCTCCTGCCCATCCAGCTCCTGGTGGCCCAGCAGCCTATCTTGTTTCAAGGTCCCTGTTCCCATGGGGCTGTCTGGTGACAGCCATGGAGGGGGCAGCCATGACACCCTGCATGGGCAGGAGCTGCAGATGACAGAAAAGTGGCAGAAAGGCAATGGGAAGCATGAGTCTCATAGAAGAGTTTTTTCATCCCCAGTGCTGAATTCTGTGGTTCTCAAAGGTGTTGACAGGCTAATTATGTGACCTGCTGTGAGGGGCTTGGGCACAGCTGCTGTGGTATCTGTAAGCAAATCCAGCAATTTAATTAAAAAAGAGGCAGGATCTCTCACGTGCATCATCTCCACCTGATCTGTCTGCTCTGTGGTGCTTCTTATTTCACTGCTAGTATGGAGGATTAGTCTTTTATTTTATTTATTTTTTCTCTTTTCCCCTCCGTTGCTCCTTCTGCCAGTGCTTGCTCTGATCATTGCTTTATTTCCAAGAATCAAAACCCAGACTTTTTACCTGAGGCTTTCCCATTTCTCAAGCATGTCAATGCAATTCAGTTCCCTCCCTGATGCTGAGGGATCTAGTGTGGACTTTGGCCTCTGCAATCTCACCCCATACTCTGAGAGAACAGAGCATCTCCCACCTCTGCCAAGGGAGTACAGGGCTCTTCCTTCAAAAATGAGGGCACTGAGCACCCTTGCTGTCCCACTCCATGGATCGGGTGAGGACTCTCCTTGTTTTCCAGCAGAAAGGGGTGTTTCTACAGTGCTTCAGCCTCATGGTTTTAATAGCAGTTGCAGTGTGCTTTGAGACTTGTCAGCAGTCATAAACTCAGTCCCAGACTGTTTCGAAATTGGTTTAATAAAGATGCCAGGCTGTTAATATTTAAGCTAAATGTTTAATGTTTAAACTGGGAAATTGTTCTGATTGTCAGAAAGGGCATTAAAGCAGTATGTAAACTGGTCTACAATGGCTGACAAATGCTGCCCTTTCTCTGCAGCAGCATGGTGCCTGGGAGCTGGAGTTTCAGAATTGGCAATTTTATTCAACTTCTTCAATTCATTTGCCTCTTACCACTCCCACAGCAGTGAGATGTGCTTTACCCTGCTAAGTGGGGGACGTTGTACCTGGCCCTGTTTAACAGTTTGAGACTAGTTCAGCTGAATAAAACTTGCAATTCAAAACCCCAACTGCAATAGAAATGTGTGTGGAAAAAATGAGGCTCTATTGTGCTGGCTCATGGGTGTATTCCAGATGATTTGAGGCCCCTTTTGCATGTGCACACAAAAATTATGAAATTCAGATGTCAAGTTTGAAGTCAGCACAAAAATGAATGGCTCTGATTGCCACAAATACAAATATGGATGAATATTTTTTAATGGATATGGACAGCGATTCTTCTGGTGGTGGAAATACCCACATGGGGGAAGTACGTTAAGTGTGCAGAACCATTTCATGCCACAAAAGGCTTGTCAGGAGCAAGATCAAACTCCCTCCCCAGCCCCTCAGGAAGGCTTTGTGGTTGTGCCAGGCTACATGACCGGATAGTCCCAGCACACAGGAACTCATGCTCAGGAATAGCTGAAACTGGGGAGAGCATAGTCAGCAGAGAGCCCTCTAGTCAAACAGCAATGCACATTAGTCACTTTCCCCCTCTTAAAATGTTTCAAAGGTGGATGCTAAACCAACCTGTCAAAAACCTTTTAAACAAGCATTTAATACTACAGTTTAGGGTGTTCAACATTGCTGCATTCTACTGAGACTATTTGCTCCTTTCCAGTGAAGGTAATTTGAAGTGCATGCCAAATTAAAGGTAGATGGGAAATTTGAAGCTGAAAACGTAGACAGTCTTCTTATCAATAACCTGTTCAGGCTTTTTTTCCCCCGGAAAAGCCAGTAGCAGCTGTCTGATTCTCACACAGAATAGCTGTGAACAGTGAACAAAGTAGCTCAGGAGACATGTACTGTCTGTATGACCATTTCTGTGTGATACTTAACACTGGCACCGAGAGCACCCGCTCACATCTAATGACACAGGGCCACCTGAAGCCCTCTTTCCCTTAGGAAATGGCTTCTGGTTCAGAGCCCACCAGCACCTAGGCTATAATTGGTCTGCACTTACATTGTCTACAAGGCTTTTGTACAAAAAAGTGAGAGGACATACAAATGTGGTTAAAGCGGAGGCCAGGAGTGAAGTCATCTTGGGTAGGTAGGTATTTCTATTGGTGTATATGTATGGATCATGTCGAGCAGACCAAGGGGTTGGTGGCTGCTGCATGTGATGTGCTCAGTGATTTAACACAGTAGAGAAACACCATCTTCCACAAACTCACAAAAAACCAGGCAAGACAGGATCTGAAGAAAAGTTTATAGAAGAGCTCCTCTTATCAAGGTTTCAGGACCATAGAAAGGCACATTTCACTCATGTTGGATGACAGTTGAGTCCATGGACACACACAGCGTTCACATTTCAAGGCAAAAAGACTGCAAAACAGTGGTACGCTGTGAAACATATATTCTAGACTTCAGTTAAATACTAAAGTGATTATTTTAAGTGTTATCATGTACAGAATAAGAGCAGAACAGGCAGATGCATCTAATTACTGTAATTTACAAGGCAGCAATTCAAGCCCCAAATATATTCTCGTTATTGGAGGATGGTAGTACAGATTATAAGCAAAATGAAGGACAGCAAATTGACAGGGAGCCAAGAAGTTGCTGCCATTTGGAAAACAGCTAGCACCTGCTGCCATCCAGAGGGGCTTTAACTTTGCTAATTCATTTCACTCTGCTTTAACAGCAAATGTCTGGGCTGGATTGGATGCTCTTGGGCCAAGTAAGCCAGAACCACACCATGGCCATGCGACACTGGTGCAGGCATTCTTCAGAATAGGTAAGCACAGATATCTGCTTGAAAGTGGGCAGAATAAAGTCCACTCCTGCTTCCTCTTACTGTTTAGTGAGCTGCTTCCTGCTAATTACCTCTTTTCATCCAGCTTATGGTAAAGTTTCACCTTGTGATGATTAATAATTAATCAAAGGCATTTGAAAATTAATTTGGCAATTCTACATCTGATTGGCATGCTAGTTTATTCTGTGCAGCAGGGACGTTGTGGGAATTACCTTAGATATTCTGAGCTGCTAACCAAGGTGAATATGTAAGGACATTTATTACCCTGTGTAGTAAAAAATAAAGTGGTGAGCAGTAATGAATGCATTCTCCAAGGCCTCTTTGCCTTTTGATAAAGTCATGATTTGCATTTTGTCTTGCCTGCATTAGCAATATGCCATCAATATTATCATGTCCAATCCAAACAAATGGACAACGAAAAGGCATATTTGAAAAACACCTTCACAGCTGATTTATTTCTGGTTAGCTGGTAGCAATGGCAGGAGGTTTTATGCCTTAATTGTGGTAATAAAAAGAAAAATCACAAGACCAACGTTTGCCCTTTCCAGCTGTTCATGCCACTTCTCTCCAAAAAATAACAGTCATCTGATACAAGGAAAGAAGAGGGAGTACGCGGCTTTCACTGGACATGTGGTCCCCGCTAGTTTCGAACTAGTAGTCCTTTTTTATAGGCAAACAGCCCTGCAGCAGCCACAGAGGTGAAACACACGGTTGAGCTAAGCAGGCACAGCAGTCCCCGCACAGAGGGCAGGTGTCTCTCCCAGAAGCTGGTGGTGAATGGTAGGGCTGGGACATCCTGAGGGAGAGAGGAGATGGTTACCCTCTCTCACTGCATGAGCAAGGAGGTGGCAAACATTCCATGCTAGGTTGGGGAGGTCACAGGTTTTCCCCAAGGACCAGACCGGGGAGGGAGGGAGGAGTGCCACAGCTATGAAACACCTATTTTCTGCCATCCCAAAAAGCCACAAGGCAGTGATAATGAAGTTACTTCTTACAGGAAAGAGGTTACATTTGGCTTAAAACCATGGCCTGGGAGGGACAGGGCAGAACTAGGCTGATTTCCTGCATTTTGCAGTCTCCGTGGCTCCAGTATCTTTGTCCCTGGCTCTCTGTCATCCATGCCTCAAACAGGGGTAACCATACTCCTCAGACAAAGAAATTAATCCCATCAGCATGGGAGGTAACCAAAACCTTGCATGGGGTCAGGCCCCACAGAAGTCACTGAAGCAGGAACTGCAGCCTTAGTGAGGGGTGTGTGCCTGACTGGGTAACAACAAGAAAGTCTGGCTTACCTTTGACTCTGGCTCTGGCATCCAGATTTCACTCTTTGAGATCCTCCCCATCCTGTGTAATATCTACAAGAAAATACTTTTCTTTTTTCTTTTGCACCAATGAGTTAAAAATAAAAAGCCCATGCTACTTTCAGTTTTGGAAAAGGAGAGCAAGTCAGAACAAGGTGACATTATTAAAAGGCATACTATGAAAGCGCTTTGAAACAGAAGATGTATAGTGATCTCAGATAGTAATCTGTAAGAATTAGGACTCAGAAATCCCCATGAACCACAGTTTCTCCAGATGTTTATTTCTAATTTTTTCCTGAGTACAAGTATAAATGCTTTTTCATGTGACAGTTTGAGAATGGAAAGGTGAGGTTACCATCATACACTCAAGATGCAAAGCCTATTAGGAGTGGTGCTACTTGGGTCACAAACTATAAAAAGGAGAAACACAACTCTGAAGCTCTCAAAGCATACATCATGAAGTTATCTCTTGGCAGTAAAAAGCTCATAAAGAATTTTTCCTGAGAATAAACTGATTGTAACAATCATGGAGGTTCTTGAGGGCAAATGAGTGTCTCCAGAAGAGACAGCTCACTGACTTTGAAACTACTGCTCACAGGCATGGAAAATAGAAAAGATAAATTAGGTGGCTTGAAATAAAGCAAGTAATGATGATTATAAGGTAAATGTGAAGTTCTGTTAAATGGAAGCAAAGGGCTGATTTTCCCTTAAATAACAGTTCTGTGGCTTTACCATACAGCAGTTGTAACTGTAATGTACACCTTTTAATGCATTTTTTTTCTCTTCTCTCCAGACTGCTATAAAGGGATTTCACTGTGACTGGGAACCTAGCCCAATGTGTGTCATTGTGAGGAGTTTTAGCCCTTATCAGAGCCACCTATTACAAATTCATAAAGGCGAGCTAACTGTATTCTCTTGTAAAAGGAGAAGCAGACGGGCCTGATCAAAAATGAGAATAATGCTCAGATTTACAAACTGCTGCATAGGAAACAGCTGCAAGTATTTATAATGACTTAAATTACTTTTAAAACGTACTGTGATTAATTTGTTAGACATTGTGGTAGTATATCTGAGGGCAGCATTAGGATGTAAGTTTTTTCCCTCTAGACATGGGGTGCAGGGCATGAGCTTCATTTTAAGTCTCCAGTGCAGCAACACACTGCATAATGTTCTGATTTGGGTGAGATTCTTGACTTCACTTCATGCAATAACAAACTAAGTAAAGTTGTTTGTTTTGTTTGTTTGTTTAAAAAAAAAAAAAAAAGAGATATTTTGGTTCAAATACTTTTCTGGGATTCTTCCCCATCAATCCTAGCAGCTTCTACACAATTACAGGGTATGATGCACAAAATCAGACTCTCCAAGCTGTACTTAATCCTTTTTAGCCTTTTAATGGAGATGTTGAAAGCAAACCAACAGTATGTACCTCTCTGGCTGCTCTCTCTCCTGCCTGTACAGCCCCTTCCATGTATCCACTCCATTCGGTAGCTGTCTCCGTGCCAGCAAAGTAGATTCTGTCAATGGGCTGGCGAATGATCCTTGAAAACAAATGGAGAATGTAAGATGAAAAGTAACAGGAAGGTGATGATCCTTCTAAAAGCAATTTATGGGCTTTGATGGAGCACTCAGTTCTCCAGAATTCCTGCAGACCTGGGCTGGGGAGCATGGTGCAATAAGCTGTCCCTGCAGTACCATGTACTTCCTCCTATACACAATACTCAAGATCTGAGAGAGACAAAACCTAAGGCATAAATCAGTGTGCCCAGCTTCTGTACAAAATAGTACGGGACTTATTTTAGTGCTGGGATAAAGGAGAATCTGAACAGCCTCCAGAAATACAGCGCAGCTGATAGATTTGTTTTCTTCATGTCAGCTTTGTTGTTATCCTGCCATTACAATGGGATGTGAATGATGTTTTTGCAGGGACGGGCCACTAATACCAGCTTCTATTAGAAGGCTGGACTTGCTTGACTGCAAGTCCTGGCAAAAGGGGACAGCAGCTGAAGGCCTCAGTGTTCAGAAAGTTGCATTTTCCCTGCAGGGTCATGTAAGCCAGCCCCTCAGCCATGCAAAACTGCACAAGCATCCCAATTAACTCAGCCCTAGGTGATAGGCTCCTTTCCCATAGAAAGATGTGCTTGCTCTACGGACCCAGTTAGGTTTTTCCTGTCTGCCTGATGCCAGCTTTCCCAGCTCAGAGGTATCACCCATCAAGTGCTCAGACAAATTGCAGCAGAAGAGACTGTGCACAAGACAACTTCTTCCCACATGCATCTTGGCACAGAGGCAGGATGTAACTCCATGACAGACATCCTAAGGAGCTCATGCTGCGATGTGCTGCATCATTTGTCTGGTCTTTGGTTATGGATAGAAGACTTGTCTGGTTGTTCCTATTATGTGCTGAGCCATGCCTTCCACAAACTTTTCAGGAATATACCTAATATTAATCAGTATTATCTACTACATTCCTTTAGGAATACAGCAATTCTGCACGGGGAGGGCATGGGAGGCTTTGCTTGGTGGAGGAGCAAATAAGTTTTCATGTAAGGGAAATGTATGTCTTCGCCTTGTGATGTGACTCAATGGGCTTTATCAGAACCTCATGTTCCACCTACAGTCAGTGAAGACTTTTCATCTGTCCAAGATGTGTGCCCTCAAGGTCTTAGAAAGCATTAAAGGGATCTGCTGCAAATATTGCGTAGCAGCAAATACTAAGTAGCCTAGTGGGGAAAACTTTTGTGGTTCTAGCAAGTCCCCTTGTGACTGTGTCTTGTTTCCTTGAAAGTCACAAGAGAAACACTGCTGTTATTAAAGTCAATAGTAAGATCCTTATTAGCTGAAGAGTAGGGAAGCAGAATGAGGGTTGGCAATCCCCCCAATATGCTACATATGCCATAAGTTTGTTGCATGAGGCGTATAATTGCACACAAGCTAAGAAATGTATATTAGAAAGCAAAGAATTATGTGTTTTACCTTCCATAAGAATACATTATGCCTGGTGGGAAGTAGGCTGTGTAGCAACCCCCCGAATATTGTTCCATGCTCCAGTTCTTTTCTTCATAATGCACAGGCTGTAAGTATCAGCAAACATTAGAGAGTGAAACAGTGACAGAGAAATTGGAAATAAAAATCCAATTTTCCTTTGAAGAGGGAAAAAACAGGCTAAGGATACCTGTCAAAGGAGCACCCTGTCATCTGGCTAATGCTATCCATCTGCACAAAAGGAATCTTTTCACTTTACAGAAGCACTAGCCTCCCATGGGGAAATGACAGGACAAATTAAACCGTGCATTGCCTTCTCTTTTCTTGTAAAGAGTGAGACTGGCAGCTCTTTTCTTCCTGTACTAGATGCTGCTGCCCTCCCGTTGGGAGTATGGATTACATGGAACAACATGCAATTTTAGGCACACAATTTAGGTACCAAGAATTTTGGCTTTCTCTTCCAGAACAAAGGAGTAACATTACTGTACAACAGAGGTGAAAACAGGCATTCATTCCTTACATGTAAAGCCTCTTCCATCCCCATTGCCTTGGCATATGCCTCACAGATCTTCGTCTTCCTGTATGAAAATAAAATCACAGTCAGACAAAAAAAAAAAAAAAAAGAACACAGGTGGAAAAAAAATGCCTCCACTGTTGCTTTTGTTATATAAAAACATCACATTTACTGCAATATACTGGACAGAAAGCTGAATTTGGCTCTGTTTTTTAAGTCTGATTTCACATTCTTATCTCAACATAAATATTTCAAATGCTTATGTCTAAGTGTGACATCCAAAATGGACGTAGGGAATGAGAAATGAAGGTTGATTTTGGCAATGAGCTCTAAAAAAATAAATCTTTGCAGAGTTATTTTAGTATGCAAAGCCAATTCATTCTCATGTTCACTGGTGTAAGACCAGAAGAGAAGCAACATAAATCATCAAAATCTCTACAGATTTACTATAGCTGTGAACAAAACATGATCTGGAGAATACTATTCACACTCCTAAGCCAAGCTCCTTTTTTATTTGCATGTGTACCCAAGATCCCATTTAGAGAGTACTGTTTGTTCATTTCATAGGCTAAAGGAAAAACCATGCTGTTGTAAACATGGAGGTTTAAAAAGTTTGTCACCTCGTCTGAATGCGGAGGACACCCAAAACTATGTATGTCAGTGCTCCCTATATCCCTGGGGTGAAGCATCATTCAGCTGCGATACAGTATGGAATGTGTTTGGAAAAATCTCTTCTGTTCACATAAAGACACAGAGCTGCTATGTCATAACATAGAAGAGTGGGCAGGACTTGGAAACTCATCCCTACCTGGATGACTATTAGCATTAGTGTCTTGGCCTGTTTATGCTAAAAGCTCAATCTTTGCCCCAATTTCCATGTTAGCAGTTGCACTGAGAATGTGCATATGTGTGTGTGCACACATATATTCACACACATTCCTGTGGGGAACTATTCCTGAGAACAGACTGACTTCCAAAATACTTACAGTTTCTGAACTCTTACCTCTCTTCCTTACTCAGATGGGCCAGTTTAACAGCTTTTCTGGTAAGGATGAAACTGAAAAGAAAAATATGGCGTATAAATATCATGCAGTGTCAGCACCCCGGCTGATTTGCAAGGTCCTGCTAGAAATTAATCCAGATTTTCATCAAACTTTTTTTTCATCATACCTCGTTACTTAATAATTACAGGTTACTAGCCTGCACTGCCTACCCTCTTACAGCTAGGTCTTATCCAAAAGGATAGAGACCTGAGTTTTCTTAAGCTTCTGAAGAGTTGCAGACAGCTGGCCAAACCACCGCCCACGTCACTGGCTGTTAGCAAGTGATTGGAGCCCGCTGCTCTGACAAGCACTGCACAGTGTCATGGACCAGCCCTGCTAAGAACTGGGATCAATATTTATTCAGCTTGAAGAAAACAGATTTAGCAATTAGTTCATCTGACCTTAGTGGAGATATCTGGGGGATGATGCTTATGCACTCTTTTAGAAAGTTGCATAAATCCACAGGGAGAAAGCAGGAAACTATTTGCCATATGGGATTTGGAGGAGGCTTATTGCTCTCAGGCCATGGAAGTTTTTAAGCCTAGAACATGTCTATAAACATGCAGAGTTCGCTAGAAGTGGTAAGCTTTCTTTGCCAGATACTTAAGGAGTAGTTGCCTGACATTTATACTGGCCTTTTTTTGGCAGTTTCACCTCAAGATTACAGTGGAAACACTTGTAAAGATTATTTGCTCATACTGGCTCAACCTATTTTAAAAGCCAGCTACTCCATATATATCATACCTGTTTGTCCAAACTACAACTTTTTTACTTGGCAGTTTCTTCAGAATTCCCATTTCTACACTGCACAGCTGCTGTCCTGCTCAATCACCAGCTGATGCTCATTGTCTTGCCTCAGGTCAATGGGGACAGGAGGCAAATTAGGATTTCTTGGACAACTGCACTTTCATTTTGGCCCAGGCACTAAATACAAGGCTCAACATAAGCCAGACACAGGCTTATAAAGCTAGGAGAGAAAGGGATTTATTTCTAGATCTATTCTACAACAACAACAAAAAAAAATCCTTACCTGAATGGTTAAAATGAATGAACTACATGAATGAACTACATCTGATTTCAGCAACTCTTTCCCAACCAACTCCTTTGTATTAGGCTATTTGTAGCAGAAGCTTCACCTAAAAAGTTACATGGACTAGAGAGGCATAAGATGCTTGTCAGAAGTACTCTCCTGCATCTATGAAGACTGTGGAAGGGAGTACCACTGAGGTAACCTGGCCATTTCCCCTCTTCCTTCTCCTCCCACTCCTTCATACAAAACTGAATACATATATGTAAGTGTAGGCTAGAAAGTCTTAACCCCATAATGGCAGGGAAAGATCCATCAGGTTTCGTGTCATCTATGGTTATTCCAATTGGAGACTCTTCATCCTCAATGACAAAGGAACCACAATAACCTAAGGGAGGGAAAGAAAACAAAATTATTTCCAGAGAAATTTGTTGATCATTATTTTTGATAGCAGTGAACAAGGAAGATTATCCAAAAAGGAACTGTACAGTAATTCGTCACCAATAATACCTACATGTCTGAAGTGATTTTGTAACAGTCTTTCTCCTCTCTTCCCTCTGACTCTGGGAAATTTTGTACACAGACTCATAAAAGTCATATTTAAACTCCAGTATTACTTAGCAAAGAATTTTTTTGGATTATTACAGGTCCCTCTGGCTCTCTATACTGGAGGCAATAAACATTAAAATAAACAGATCTAGTAAAAACTATGAGCAACTTTCGCCAAAACAACAGCAGCAGGAACAAAACCCAGTGTAATTGTATCTGGTCACAGTGGGCTCAAATTTACACCATGTATTGATTTTGTGAATGGTAAGACTGTCAGGATTGGTGTCCCATAACAGCATTGTAGCAGAAGCATGGGCCATCTAATCTAGTATCACATCAGTACATGGTTCAGATGAACATGCAAAAATTCCCTTATAGATAACAATGTATAAGCCTGCCTACACTTCTTTCTAATCCCAATGGCTGGTTTATTCCCAGAAACATGCAAAATTATATTCTTTTGATAAAGAAATATTCTAACCCAGTACAACTCTCAGTATCATTACACAGGAAGTGGAAACTAACCTGTTCATACAAATAGTTCTGGAAATGGTATCAGTTAAAGCTGAGAAGCACAAGATGTTGCAGCATGTGGAAAAAATATCTTGAGTTTAACAAAAAGCTAACCTACATTTTCCAGCCCTCTGAGATAATCAAGTCTATAGAACAGAGGATTAAAACGAGGGAAAGGTCTTGCTTACACCTTAAGCTTTCCTTGTCATCTGCTATAAATTCTCTTTGGCTGCACTAAGTCTGTTCCTGGCAGGGAGGAGCAGCAACCTGCTGCTGCAGCTTTCAGCAATGCTTCCCAGGGAAACCTTGTTTGTTCTCCAAGTCATCCCTCCTTCAGCAAGCAACAATGGATCCTGTTTGGGTCTGGCCCCATCTTTGGGACAAGGTGTGCACTCAAGCTTGGAAGAAGAGCTCTCCCTTCTAAGAGCTTTACCTTTCACTTTTCTGTGTGTTTGGTTTTGGTGTTTTGCACCTTTAACCCCCATTAGATTTATTTCCCAACATACAGCAGAGCTTCAAAATTTTCATAGCATGGGGCTCCCATCTTTCATTTTCCCCACATACCTTTCCTCTCCCAGAAGGCTTCCCTGTAGTACATCATGCATTTTATGACACATCCCATAGGCAAACGCTGAACTAACTGGTTTCTTTTTGGTGGCAGCTCTGGTTTGTAATGAATCTTTGTTGTCAGGATTGGAGGAATAGCACTGATCACATACTTGCCCTGAAATGTAGAACACAGTCAGTACAGACAAGGCACTACCTCTCACTGAGCTCACCCTGCAGAACACATTTGAAAGATGATCTACTTAGTTGTTAAATAAATTTCCCACACCTGACTCTACTAATTAGTTTTCCCACACTGATATTTCCAGGTGACCCAAATAATTCTGCCATTTCAGAAAAAGGAGATGGGAAAAGCGTATTTTTTTGCAGGTAGGTGATTCTTGACAGCTTTCCAGACACTACAGGACCACAGCAGAAACTTGGCTGGAGACAAATGAGAAATGGGACAAGATAGATCTTATGGCATAGGTAAAAGTGCCTTTTATCATGCCTAGAAAAATCTGAACCACATTTGTCCATTGTAGGCTGTTACAACAGCTTATAATTTGTACATTATAAGCTGTTACGACAACAACAAAAAAATCACTTCTGTGCGTTTTCACAGGATACAGCTTTAGGACAAGCAGCAGTGATGGTAAGTTCAGCTCTCATGAACACACTCTATCCCTCTTGCAGGTACTGTGTCTGATTGGAGCGATGAACGACACTGTTTCAGGGCTCAGGGTGACACTGTGTAACAACCGACACTTCTGCTCTCAGGTGCTCTCATCCTGAGGGGCCACTGAGTGCAGGAATCTTGTCTCCTCTAACATGGCTTTCACTCAGCCAGCATGGAGGGAGAAGCCAGAGGTTTTACTCTGAGGTTTAAAAATTTGCGGGTGAGGGAGAGAGCCCCTCCTCCAGGACATCCTTAGACTAGCTCCTCTGTCAAACAGCCCCTTCCCTTTCTGCTAACGCTTTCTAAATATCCCACAAACATTTCCACCAGTGAGATGGGGATCTTGTAGACCCTGGTAGTCCTGCACAAACCCCTGTGGCAGGCTGAGCTCTGTGTTCAGAAGGGAGCTGCGTGCCCCTACAGGTAATCATGTACTGATGAGGAATTTCACAGCACTACTGTACAGAGGCCAGATCTTCCTAAAGGTGTTTGAAATGTTTTTTTTTGTTGTTCTGCAAACCACAAACTTCAATATGAAGAGGAACATTATTTTTCCTTTCTTTGAAATGGTCTCAGTGCAGAACTTAAATGTAAAAATAAACAATCACAGAAAATGTTAAGACAGAAAGACAGAGTAATGACAGAAACTAACTAGCAGCACACCAAGAAGAGACTCAGTCATAAATAAATCTGTAAAGCAGGTTTCATGGAGTGTCAGCATTGTCTGAGAAATGGACACACACAAATGGGTACTTCCTGATTACATCTGGCTAAGAGCTACAGCAGATGTATTCCCCCACTAAATGCATACTCTACTTTCATTCTGATCGAATTACCTCATATATCTCATGGTTTAGAGTCTCCACAATGACATTATCACCTGTCTGATCAATATGGACCACAGGTCTCTCGAGTCTAACTCTGTCTTTGAGGCGTTCCATCATTTTCTCTGATATCTGACCAGAACCCCCTTTAAACTTCCTCTCCTAAAAAACAAACAGAAAAGAAACACAAACAAAAATATCACCAGCATTAATCATGATGACATTCAATAGGACTTCTGCTTAAAATAAAGAAACTCCAGGCCAGATCTGCAAGTCCTAAGGTGCATAAAGTGGCACAGACTTTTAGAAGAGCAAAGGCATAAACCTGAGACTCAGTGGGGATTGCTGTCTAAACCATATTTGCACTTGTTTTCCTCAATTTGCTGGAGTAAAGACTCTTGAAGCCTAGTGAACAAACACATATAATGCAGGTATTGAGCTAGTATAAACGTCACCTCATTAAAAGATGTTTTGACTATTTTCCTCATCACTGTGTTACCAAAACCCCCTTGTGTGACAAAGACACTGGCTTGCATCCGTACAGTAAAGCCTGCACCAGTGCAGGAGCAAGACAGATCTTTAACCGGGTCTGGCCTCAAGTGCAGCAGACAATGAGCTTTATCTGTCCCTGGAAGGCATGAAGACATTGCAGTCTGGAAAAAAGCACAACCTGTGACGCATATTTCCTTGTAATGTCTGTGCAGATACTCAGGGGAAGCACTGGCACTCTTTTATCTACTAGCCACCAGCATTATATCAAGCAGCTCACTTTTACATATAAGATGCTGGTATTGGCAGGGAGGGAAGGACCCACAGAGTCTTGTGCTGAAAGACTGAAGTGGATGTCTGAAGAAGTTTTGTAAGACTTGTCATGACCACTAAGTCAGAAACTCTTAACGTTTTCGCTCAACTGGTTTGTACTGGGGTGAGGGGAGAAGGAGGGATGGTAGAAACCACGACAGATTGCTCCATCCCGACACAAAGAAATGGTAAGTGCTCTTCCCAGGCTGGCTTTCCCCTGTCCAATGTCTTGTTTAGCTACAAGTATCTTGGGATTAATTTTATTTTTAATTCTTGTTGCAATGTCTAGCATTTGCTGATGTGGCTGCAATGTTGCAAATGAGGAGCTCCTGCGGAGGAAGGCTCCTAGGTCTTGCACCTATGCCAGGGCAGCTCTACTTGTATCCTTGACACAGGGTTGCCTCTTCTTACCCCAACGGACAGATGCTGATGGAGTCTTTGCATTTCTCCAGGCAACTTCCCTTAATGTCTCCCTATCCTGGCACACTTGGAAGGGTGTGACACTGTTGCTGGTTTTGCTGTTGGTAGCTTAAGTTTGAAATGCTGCATGTGCTTTCTGAGGCTGCATTAACTGAAGTAAGAGACTCGTAAAGGGTACCAATATACTCCATCCAAATTAATTTGCCAGCACCAACTTCCATCTTCTGAAACTCCACTCAGAACAATCATGTGACACCCAGGATATTCTGCACGTTACCAGGCACCTACCACAATCAAGGTGAGAAACACTCTGAAGTAGGTCATAAAACATGCTGCCATGTGAGCCATCCCAAGAAGGAAGGGTCTTTTGCTACTTAATTCAAACTCTTGTCATTACAGGCCTCAATACCAAAAAACTATATTGCACTCTGAAGTACACTTGCTTTGAAGTCTTGAAAACATTCAAATGTGCCAAGTAACCCATAGAAAACAAATTGGCAAAAAAGCAACAAAATAGCAACAAAAGAACTGCGTTGTGAATGCAGAAAAACCCTATTGACTAAATTGTCCCAGTTTATCCCAAAACCTAGCTAATAAAATTTCTCATTGTACAGTTAGCCAAGAGGGCTGTTCCAGCCCATGGGAATACAACTGTCTCCAGTGCCACAGGCACTTAATGTTTTGCCCTCTTTTCATTAACTGCAGGGCTTTGACAAGTACAATACTCCACCTGCTTTTTATGGTTTCAAGACAGGAGGAAGAATATGAGACATTTTATACCTGGCCCCCATTGGTGATAGAAAAAATCCTGGCTGTGCCCCCACACTGCCTCACGTACCACAGGAACCAGAGAGCGGAGACTTCATGAGGCTCAGACGTGACATTGACATTCACAAAGAAGGTGGCAAATTCTTTAACAGCTCTGCATGGGACACAAGAGCAGAAACAGCCAGCGAGTAAATCTGAGTTCCTGACTGCTTACGGGTTTTAATTTGTTATTCTCAACATGGGCTGCTTTTCCAAAGTCAGAAAAGCCAAAGTGATTGTTAGGTGTCTCATTTTTTAATTTGTAGCAAGTCTGTTTCAGTGGGTTTAGATCAGCACCATCCCACCCACCCCAAAGCATTTACCCATTACTGATTTCACCTTAGTTCTTTTTTCAGTTTCCCAGCTGCTATTCCTTTCATCAGAACAAATATTTTTCTCAACATAAGAATGCACTTGGTAAGCTATTAGTGAAACTCTTCTGCATTTCGTCTCCATGAGGAGCCCATCGGGCACATCATTTCCAAGGTCTGATGGGTCCTGAGGGACTCCACTAGCCAAGACATTCTCCATCTCCTACGTAACACTGCTACACACTTTTTGTGAAACCAAGAATCAGACAGTAAATAGCCCAGAGAAACCAAACTGGCAATCATTGCCATAAACATAAGGAGAGGACCAGCTGTCCACCACGACGAACGTAAACAGAGTTCCAGCAGCAGGAAATGAGGACCTGGCTATTCACATTTTTTTCACTTGTGGCTACAGATTGCTAAAAGAATTATCATTTTGCAAAGAAGATGAAATGTCTTTGACTTGGGTGAAGTTTCATAAAACACAACCTGAATTTATAATCATCTGCTAAAGGAAGGAACTTTGAAAGTTATCTAGGCTAAAACATGTAACTTATAAACTTCCATAACTTCGTTTCCCTGGGTATTAAGTCAAGTCACCTCTACTTCATAAACCAGGGTATGAAAACCTGCATGCAAGAGCCCTCTGCCACAATCCTGAAAGCACCAAGACACTAAACAGCTGTAACAGGTTCACACCTAAGAAATATGAAGACAGTCTCCAGGATCAGAAGATGCTGATCTGTGACACATGACAAGCAAATTTTCTTTTATAATCTTGTCCCAAATCAGACAGAAAATACTGCAGAGCTTTTTTTTTTTAGGGTGCTGTGGTTTTTAATGACATGCAGAAAAATCTGCCTTGGTTTAAAGATCTAAAATGACTTCTTAGTGAGTTTTTAAACATGCTTCAGCTGAGCTCATCCATTAAAACTGGAATGCCATAAAACCATCAGTAGTAGAAGCAGTCTTGCAGAGAAGTGTGTTAAAGGAGAGGTCACTATAAACTATAAGTTCTGCTTATATTCCGCTGGCTCCCTGACTAAGAGGAACAGTAAAAACTAAAAGAGAAAAAGCCAGAGCACTTGCAACAGGAAGGGTAGTTCAAAGTAACCGAGTCTGCAGGCAAGTAGCTCATAAAACTAATTGTAAAGAAAACCACAATGCCATACAGAGCAAGAGCTAGTCCAAATGGCTGTACCTTATATCACATGGAGCTGGAACAAGATTTAAGCTAGCAAAATAAATTCCAAATGAAAAGTTTTGGTCAGGAAACTGCAGGCATGATGCTAAACCACAGTCAGAATGAAAGAGCAAACAGCACAGCTGCACACATAAAAGTCACTGAATACACAGGGAAGAGCGTTACAGAACAGCACGGAGGATGGCACAGCAAGAGTGGACACAGGTGCTTACATGAGCACACTTCTCTTTGCCTTATAAAAAGAATTAGTTGAAAAAGGAAAGGAAGAAATGTGTATTTCCAGCTGTTATCACCTCTTATTGAACATTGTTTGATTTTTTTATTCATACAGTTTGGTCCCTCAGAGACATATAAAACACACAGGCCATTTTCTAGGTGATACAACAGCTTGGACCCTCTTCCTGCCAGCTAGGGTTGATGACCTCTTGGACCTGCTACGCACAACAAGAAAGACCTGCTGGATGAGGCAAAGGTGAAGGCAGCCTTGGGTAGAGTGACCATGAGACTGTGGAGTTTTAAAATCCTGAGAGGAGTAAAACAAACAGCAGAATTGCTGGACCTTGGAAGAGCTGATTTTATCCTCCTTAAGGACCTGCTTGGCACCATCTCATGGGAAAATACTCTGTAGGACAAAGAGCCCGAGGAGAGCTGGCTGTCATTCAAGGACAGCTTCCCAGGAGCAGAGGGAGGGTGCACTGCAATGGGCAGAGCTGAGCAGGCACAGCAACAGGCTTGCTGGGATGAACACAGAACACTCAACAGGCTAAGGCACAAACGAGCCAAGGAAGGGAAAGGCAACACGAAAGGTTATTTCAGCTGCCTTGTTTCTCTCTAAGGGTTTTGGTGGCCCACGAAGCAGTACTGCTGAAATGAGGAGCAGCATCTGAACTTTTACAGAGTTTCCAGAGACAACAGCTGCTCACTCTCCACTCTTCAGGTCTCACACTGCCCTATCCATTGAATGACCACTGGAAAGCAGCTGCCTTCTGGTACGGCATGCTGCTCCCCAATTTGCCACCAGCACATGCCTGCTCCCTGGTACATGTGATGCAGCTCACACAATAAACTCAGACACATACGATAACAATGCAGGAGAGGACCTAGCCAAGAGTCAGGAGACATCACACCTCAGCTCCTAGCCTGCTGTGGGGCTGGGGAAGCCCCCTCACCTCCTTCTGTCACCATTTTTGTGCCCGCAAGTGGCTTTTATTCATACCTATAAAGTGGAGTTTTATTTAAATGGTTCTTTTCCTAAAGTCAAAGAACCACGCTCTCCAACTGTGTGATGTGAAAGCATGGTGGGAAGAGCCCACACTGTCACTCCTGTATGTGTGGGCCTCCTGAGGCAAACTCCACATTTCTCCAGTACCTTAATCCCACCTGCCAGCCAAATCAAGCTTTGTCATACCACCTTATCCTTTACAGGCCGTCACCCCCTCAACAGCATGTCACAAAGACCAGCTTCATCTCAGATACTTCCTGCTCTCTCATCACCTGTACCCGTTGTACTCAGCTGTACCCCAGAATTTGCCACTGTCATTCTACACAGTAGCTAGATTTCAAAGTGAATGAAGAGTTATGTACTTGGTCCAGCAAATCTTATTTATCAGTTCTTTCATGGTCATTTTGTCCCATTCTTCAGCATGCGGAGCATCCCATGGTGCTTCTAGAGGAATCTGGAGAGAGAGGTGAAATATTCAAGCAGTTATTTAGTACTATATCATCGCCTGGTCATAGCTAGTTAGTAACACAGAGCTGACAGATATGTTGACCAGAAGTTGCTTTTGTCCCCCTGTAAATTTGGACTAAATAACTAAATGGAATTGTTTCCACTCACAGCTTTGGGCATGAATTGTACTGTGACCATCAAATCTGGCTTTGGCTGACCAATGAACTATATCCTTATGTTGGGACTCATCTGACCTCTAGTTGTCCAGAAGCAAGGTGTCTATTCTAATTTAGCTGTCCTGATATCCTCTCATTGCTGAGGGAAAAATTCTTTCTCCAGTCAGAGATTCAGCCAGGTGGGTATTCAAAGGCTCCTATGTCCCTCTGTCAACTACAGAGGGAGCAGAAATGTCTGAACACTATTCAATTATTTTTAGACAGTTAAATTCTTAATAGTAATCCATTGCATCAAAGTACCATGACATGTGATGACACTAATACATATCTGAATCTGTAAAAAATATACATTATTTGACAAAAAAAATTGTAGTATCATGGACAAATTTGATTCTGCAAAACCACATAAGCCCAATGAACTTCACAGGAATATTATTAGTGATGCTTGAAGGCTGTTGTAAGGTAGGGCCCCAGGTTTGAAGCCAGATTATAAGACAACTAGTAAATATTTGAAAGACAGCATGATGTTCCAGGCTAATTTTTGTGCACAGGAAGATCTGCAGTTGTACTCCTTTAATTTTGAAGGCATTTACTGTGTAAGAATTTTAGAAATAAAATAAAGCCAATTTTTTAGGCATCTACAAAAAAAAAAACAAAAAAAAACAACAAAAAAAAACCCACAACAAAAAAGACCAATAAAACAAACCCAAACAACTACAAAAACAAACAAACAAAACAACCAAAATAAACCAAAAAAAAAGCCACCACCAAAAAATCATCATTACTCAAATAGGCTGTCACAAGGGAAGAGGGAAAACCCTTCTCATTTCCCAGCTCATGGAATGGCATGAGAAAATATATATACTGAGGTTCAACCTCATTTTCTTCAGATATCTTAGACATCTTCAGACCTTTTTGTATCCTCTCATGGAATCATAGAATGGTGTGGGTTGGAAGGCACCTTGGATGCCCTGTTATTCCTGATAACCTGGGCAACACAGGTATCTTTCCTGATGGATGTTTCTTTTCTTTTTCGGAATAAGAAGCAATAAAAATGCCTGCCAGATACAAAAGAAATCAAAACCAGATTTGCTCATGGCGACATGAACATTTGAAGAAAGAGATGCAATTTACACAGCCTACCTCTTTTCCCAGCTTGTCCATGGTCCTCCAGAAGTTATTGCAGTCCAGATAAACTAAGGGATTCCATGTTGGAGGGGAAATACCTGTGAAATAGCCTGACTTCCCCTAAAATACACATACGAACATAAGAAACTGAAATAGAACAGAGCATGTCTTCATTGCTCAAGAACACAATTCTCAAAGTCATCACATGGTTGACCTTTTGCCTTTTGGTGTATAAGCACCTTTATGGTACACCTCACCTATAAAAGCAAATGTGCCTCTTTATTACTCCAAGTATCCTGGTAGAAACCTACCAAAAATGTGCAAAAAAAGGGTTTTGGCTTCAGGAAATAAAAACCTATACAGTTTCAATAATGGTATCAGTACTTACAATGCGTATAAAACATAACTGCAAAAGATTATAATAATTATCCCTCAGATAATCCTGTGATATCATGACAAACAAAACTATCTAACAGCAGATGGTTCTTTGTGATAACTTTAATCTGAAAGGACTGGATGAGCAGGCAACATTTTCTCATATTAAATTGCTTGGAACCTTGCCCCATATAAATCAACAACAAATTTATCAGACCTCTTCAAATGTTTTTGTTCTTCCAGGTGTGTCAAAAGTTTGCATGAGGTCACATGGCAGGATGCACTGAACATGCTGGATGATGACAGGCAGGAGCTGTGGTGCTAAGTGGTGTGCAACGTGCTTTTCAGTACACTGCATACTACGCCAGCACATCGCACCTGGCAGGTGGGAGTCACAGACCAAGTGAAAGGCTGTAAATGCATGAGATGGTGATCCAGGGACAGGGGAACACTAAGCAGGAGCTTAATGCGCCTTCCCCATGCTTAGTGAAAGAGAAGTTATAGGTCTTCCCAATGGTAAGTGTGTATGTGTGTGTAAATACAAATGAATTTCTGATATTCTTCAGAACATTTTTCTGCAAAGATCATAAGAAAGAAAAAAGGTGCAAATGAAACTCAGAGACCACAGTGAGCTTCCAGACCTTGAAAAAGCAGTGAACAAAATCCAAATTTCCACATTTTCGTCAATGTTTGTCAGCCCCAGGGCAGGTGCAGTAGAGGAGACAAGAGTACATGGGTAAGGGCCAGAAAACTTGCTAAAACCAATACTGCTTGGTTCCTTTCTCCCCAGAAGACGGCTGCAGTGGTAGCCAAGCCCCAGGGGTCCATGTGGGCCCATGGTGTACCTCTTCCTCGTTTTCAGTGAGGGCGCCTGCAGATACGCTCTCCTGTTCAGTCTAGACACAATAATCTCTGCTCTGGGCCAAGCAAAGAACAAAGTTGCAACCTCAGTACTTGGTTCAGTTTGAGACCCAAGTGCTTAAAGGCTTTTGGTGAAAAATCCAACAAATCCTCAGTTTTCAGTTCACCAGGATCATTCTGGAGGTGTTTGATTACCTCTGGATTTCTGGGTATGCAATCTTAATCTTGTGTACAACATACTTTGTTTTGGTTTGGGTTTGTTTCTTTTATCCCTATTTCATTGTGGTTTAGGGAGTTATGTTGGAGGAAGATGGGCAGAGAATGCTGCTCCAGCCTTATTCAGGCGCATGTGTGTATGCAAAACACAATTCTGCCGTGGTAAGAGCAGAGAAAATTCTCCTGAGAACTATCAGCAAGGGAATCCTCTGCATAGCGCTTCATCTTCCTTTTCCAGACTACAATTTCTCACTGCCAGTTTGGAGCACTGTGCGTTTAGCCACAGAAAAATGGACAAAAAAAAAACCACATGCAAAAGGATATACTGCATGCTGCAGCTTTTACTATCATAAACCCGTGCTGTATCAAACAAGGAAATTATGACCCAAAGCAGTAATATATTGTTAACAATATTCTTATTGCACAATATTTTGTTCTTCAAAAAGATCACCAAATACTGCTCCTTCAAAGTTCATTTATTGCTAGACTTTCTATTCTGGTCAGAATGCAGGTGCCATCAATGTGCCTTCCTTCGCATGCTTTAACACCAATAATCCTGCCCTTAGGCAGAGGTGAGGTGCAAAGCTGTCAGGCCACCCAAGGACAGATGAAGGTAAGTTATCACTGCAGGTCTGTCATGCCAGTACTGGAAGGAACAAAGGAAAAAGATAAGCCCGCCATTCAACAGTTGCAGTGAAAACTTTCCACTCTTTCTCTGTTTAGTGATACCTCTTTTCAACAGACTTTTTGATAAGTGACTGTGTTTGCACTGAGTGGTGTAACTTGCAAACACCACTCCTATCCTCGGCTTGCTTAACTCTAAAAAGAAAGTAGAAAACAAATAACTTCTTCTAAAGCTCATCTCCTCCTCTTGTTTTCAGCCAATCTTATTCCTTTTATTGCTGGAAACAATACCCCAAGAAAAGTCTCTCCCAGAAACTCTATGATGAGCTTTTCACCAAAGCAACTTTCCCCAGCATTAACTCTACTGTGTTCAACAGCCACAGGCTGAGAAACTCCTGAACTATCTCGATTGCTGCAGAAGGGGCCATTAGCGAGTGAACACTACCACTGCCTGGGTACCTAATATTTTCCTCCAACTTTTCCAACTCTACACTAGCTTTAGACCACCAGAACTACAAATTGCTGAGGACTGACCAAGAATATGACACATATCACACTGGGTATTCACTTACCTGCTATTTGAAAAAATAACCATCCTTTCATTACTGATCTGAAAACATTATTAATCTCACATCTTTGATCAATGGCACAGCCCAGGAAGATCAATAGGAAAACATATTTTATCCCCTGAAAATTATGAAATGCCAACTTAACAGTCTAAACCTAACAGTAGAAACATACTTAACAGTTTAAAGCTGTATTACTTGTTGCTCTCCTCTGTGTGCAAAAAAACCCTGTAACTTCAGTAAGACTGGAGACCAAGGGCAAGAAAAGCTGGAAAAATACAACAGTCTAGCAGACCTGAAAGAAGCTGAGACTGAATTCAGAGAACCTGAAATACTTCATAGATACACTAACTCCTTGTGCAGGGGTGGCTGAACACATAAGAGGTGGAACTGATCAGAGGAAAGCCCAATTCTAACAAATTCCAGGAGAGAAATTACCATTGCTCACCAGAGAGCATGTGACAAACAGCCTCAGCCACATCAGTTTTTCAACTCTTTCTCTCTTGCACAAGTATCCCCACAGCAGGGAATAAATCTAGTCCAAATGACCTGAGGCTGGTAAGTTATTCATCTGGTTTTAATACTGTCTCCCTGCTAGGCAAAGGAGCTCTGGCTGCATGTTTCACAGAGGAGGTTACTGCAAGCAAGCAAGGTCTTGCAATATTCCATTTTTAAACAAGTTTATAGTGTTCTGGGTGTATTATTTTGAGAATGACTGTTTTCTTAACTGGAAGGCAAACAACCTACTGGCTTTGCTCCCATGCTAACACAAGGCTGCCTGCCTGACCACAGAGTCTATCTAATTTTTTTTTTCATTTCCTGGCATGTTCAATGCTTTCCTGCAGACCTCAGATTTGAGTACTACTGCCTGCTTGGATTAGTTACCCCACACCAATCCAAAGGAAACAATATCCCTAAGCACCATACTTCAGTGGTTAGGCAGCAGAGAGCTGCGCTCTGCAAGGTGTCTTTTCCCTGCCCAGGGCTACACTGTCGCTTGTAGCTGCAACTACAGGAATTAAGCCCAAGCTGCTCCAGCTGTGACACTCCCAAGTTTCAAGTTGTGCAAGAGGAGCAGACAATTTTGGCAGTCTGGTAAATCTGTCTCCTGCCTCAAGTGCTGAGGAAAAGCTGTACATGAGGAAGTACATGAGAAGCATCCCTTGTGCGCCAGAGCAGGGACTGCTATTGCCCTTGGGCCATCCATTGTGCATACACCTAGAGCAGCAGCTCCCAGTGGTGTGAGCCCTGAGGCAGGCATCCTTTACTGCATAGAAATGCTCATCTCTTGTCAAGTGTTACCTTGCTCTCAAAATCATAAGCAAACAAATAAGCAAAATCAGTCCTTATTTACTAATGTTATGTATACTGAAGCTTGGTGCTGCTGCAAGATATTAAACGACTGCAGTTATATGAGAAGTTTAATACTGCACCAAGACCCTAATGCCTTTACTTTCTAGGGTCTTATACTAAACAGAAGGTGAAAACAGAACATTGCCTGGCCTTCAAGGACCTCTGTAAAAATAAAAAGCTATCTGCATCATCTGAGAAAGAAGAATTCCCACACATCTGCCTTTTCTCAGCCCTGAAGCATTCTTGATGAATTAAAGGACAGTAGCCACAAAGCCATTTGGCTGGAAGGAAAATCTGCGTCTCGTATCAAAATCTACAGTTTGAAGTTACAGATTTACAATAACACAAACAAATTCTCAATTGACATCAGAGCAGTCCATGTTACCATGCTAACTGATGCAAAAGAATGAACAAACAACAATTAAAAAGATAAAGAATAGTTACATATTTGGATTTTTCAAATAAACTTAAACTACAAAGGGAACCTGTCCACATGAAGCAGCATGTGTTTTAAGGCTTGCAATACATGGAATTTTTCCACACACATATGGGAAAAAAATTCTTTCAGAGCAAAGAAGCTCATGAAATCCCTCTTGGGATCTTCACTTTCCCTTGGCTGCTTCCACCACTAGGATTAAAACATTTCCCCACTTTCTCCTAACTCAGTCCAAGCAGCATCCTGGAAGTCTTCAGGAAAAGCCAAACTGAAATGGTTAGTATGGTACACAAAAGACCAAAAATCTCCTAATCTGGGGGTGCTGGAGATTATATGCAATTGCCTGAATGTCACAACATAACCTAAAGACAGGTTTAGTCATCTCTCAAAACACTCTCCCTCTTGCCTTAGACAAAACTGCACAGCATTACAGACTTTGGAGAAATGCCCTTGGGAAGAGAACTTCCCGTCTGTCCCCAGCTACACGCTCCCTGACAACCATCAGATGACAGAAATAGCAGATGAGATGCAAGGAGAAAAGTTTCAGTCAAACTTTTCAAACCTGAAAGGCAGCAGATGGCCCAAGGCTGACAGCATATTAGCCCAGGAAACTGAGCATATCCATCTTTCAGTTTAATATCTAATTTCTGGGGCAATGATCCTTTAATATGAAATCATCTCTTTGCTAACGTTTTCTATCTAGGAGATACCATGAGTGCTCAGGTACCTGGAGCATCTTTAATGAATATGAGGGGTGCAGCTATAGCCAGGAGAGCACAAATCCCTACCTGGCCAACTCACCATCATCACAGCATGGTAACAGGGTAGGTAAAATGCACAAGCCCTTATGGCCCTGAGCTTTCACCAGCCCAGTCAGTAGCCAGGACTGCACAGATGGTTTTCAATAGGCTTCTTCTAGAAGTGGGATGTAAGACAGGGTTCAACAACAGATTCCTAAAACAAAGGGCATAGTGACTACATGGTGTCTCAAGGAAAGAGTACAGAGAGGAAGCCGTGGAAAACCTTAGGTAAAAGAAAACAAAAACCCTACAATTGATGGGAAGAGGATGTGGGAGAAATGAAACCTACTGGAGAAAAAGCATCATTATTTATTCAGTGCTCAAGTCTGTCTGCACTGGGAGACCTTAAACACCCTTTGCAGTCACCCTGGTCCAACAACTATGTCTCCTCTGGGGACCCCAGTTAGCTTGACAGGACCACGATACCAAACCTACAACTGATCCGCAGCCTGTGATCCAGCTGAATAGCTCACAATCCTGCCTCTTCCTCAGAAACATGCTTTTACTTCAAAGAAAATTTACAGAATGACATGGTCATTAGCAAGGACATGCATAATGTAACATGGGACAAAAAAAGTGCTGCAGCTTCAGTGCTAAAATGGACTAAGGGCTGAAAGTCATGTAACCCGTTAGAGCTTTTTATTTAACACACATAAGTGTCTTTTAGGATGCTAAGAGATCCATGTCTGAGCTTAAATAAAATAGAGTGGGCCAAACATTCAGCTGGTACAAATCAGCCCAGCCCTCTTGCTGTTGAACCTCACCAACTTTACACCAGCTAGTGTAAAATAACTTTTTAGAATTATAGACTAGATATGCAATTATTTAAGATGTGACTACTTTATGAGCATGATGTGAATCCGCCCAATGATGAGAGGTTACAGAATGAGATGATAAAACTTTGCAGCATGAACACATTGGTCTAATTCTTGGATGAAAAAGTGGAAAGATAATAGAAATGAAGCCATTTAAGGGTTCCATCACTTAGACCTGTTTCTATCAAGTATGTCAACTCTGATTCATATAGGCTTCAAGCCTTTTACCAGAGTCTGGGAAGTATCAAAACTAAAGGATATTAAAAAATATAAGAAGCTATGGTCTTTGGAAAGTGTAGTTTGTAAGTTAAGGAGATAGATGGTTGTACCTCATACATCTTAGGCCTCTCTTTGTCCCTCTCCCTACTGCTCTCCCTCTGTACTTGTTTTGGCAATAGGACCTGTCTAAGACCTGAGAAAAAATTTGGTGAGCTAAATATCTAAGACAAGGGCTGGAAATCTGCTCTGAAGACAGGCTTCATTCTAGTTCATTTTAACTACCAGTACCTACTCAAGAGTGGCCATCTGTACTCCTGCTGCCCTACATCTCAGACATGAAGCTTACAGCAAGCCTTGGGAAGGGCTTGTTTCTCACCATTAGCTAGAGAGGGAATCTCAATGAGTCTCATAATAGATGTCTAGCTTTCAGACATCCATTTGTAAGTAAGATGAATTCCACACTACAAGACTGGGAGAGATTGCACATGAATCTAGTTAAGCAAGTGGGGCAAAAATTTTATACTTACTCCCATACTAGTCCCATAATAATGTTGTCTAGTATTATCATTCAATAGCATCCGACAGTTTTACAATTTTTTTCTTATTTAAATTTGGTTTTTATTTCAGAATCAATATTTTATAAAAATTCCGCAAAAAAAAATTCTTCAGAAGATATGTTTAGAGGATATGATCCAAAGACAAACAGGTGCCAAATGTATCCCAAATTTTTTAACTGCTGTCAGTCCCATTCTTTTGAACACTTTACAAAAGAAAATAAGAACCACTGATCACACTCTGAGTAAGTTAAAATAGAATAGCACTTCAAACAGGTGCTTATTGGATGACTAAAATTGAGCTGTAAATGAAACACTCTCAATGACTGTCAGAAATTTCCAAAGCTCAGTGATACCTTTAGGTACCTCAATATGAAAAATGCAATACTTGCCCCCTTATAATGAATCATATTGCCACCAAATTTCACTTTGTAGGTCTCAATACCCAGCTCTTTTGCCAGTCGGAGAATCCGGTTTTGGGTAGGTCCCACATATGATCCACCAACATCTACATAATTAACCTGATCGTTCTGTTGAAAGAAAGAATACAGGAATCAGAAGCTGCACAGGACCCTCCTCAACACAAACACAGAAGAAGAAAGAATTATTCCATACTGATTAGCACTGCAACTATATGCATATGTAACTACAGATACGCAGAAATCACAGTGTCTTCACTCTGTCACACACGTGTGCAATTTGGCTGAACTCGTTTAAATTTCCCTGTAGTTTTTAGTATTGGCTTTTAGGTCTCGCAAAAGATATGAGAATCTGAAGAGATATCCAACCAAAACATCACAAACCATTTACTGTTGAAACCATCTCCAGCACCAAGGCTTGCTTTCTCTGTAGATAACTGCTTAGACTTAATGTAGTAGATGCTGAGCACTGCACTGCAGTATTCCTGGAGAGTAATCTCCTTTCCAGCACTGCACACCTTGGCTCCAGCCTGGTGTGCTCTGGCTAGCAGCTCCCAGCAATGCTTGCCACCAAAGGTGCTTCATGCATCCCTCAGATCAGCATGATGCTCTCTTGGGAACATAAAGAAAGCAAAAGGTTTCAGGAATGTATACTATTACAAGCAAGTTGATTTCCCAAGATAGTAACTCTTTTTAACACTGTTTATAGTGAACATTTTAAGCTAGGCATTCTCAATGTCACTGAAGGATGGTGTTTACACTTCATGTTTCATGCACAATGGCTTCTGCGGAAACACCACTGTTTATATCTGGATCCCCAACAGTGGTATCCGACATAATTTAAACTTCTCTGACTTTCAGGATGGGAAGCAGAAGTAATGTCTGTATTACATTATCCTGTGCCACAAGTGACTCCTTATTTCTTTCATTTTCTTTTTAATGGTAACCAAGACGTGGCCCATTTTTAGAAGCAGGAGTGTTATTTCAGATAATTTAGCTGTGTTAAAATGTATGTCTGAGCTGCAATGGTGTTTGGCCCTGCTCAGGCTGCTTCTTATAGGGCTCTTAGTTGCCATGCCTGTTACAGTATGCGAAGGGAGATGGGAATGACAGGGGAAATGCTTTGATACTCATGATCTCAAGATGATAGTTTCCCTCTGTAATGTTAAAGACAGAGCAGATCCTGCCAAGGACAAACAATATGGACTACGTGGGTGGAATTCAATTACCTTAATACAAATATTTAACACAATTTTAGACACCCCAGGTACCCAAATTGATCAAGGATGACAAATTTGTCTCATGACCCATGGAAGACCTACAGCTGGATGCCAGGCAAGGTATCCTAGGGCATCTAAAATGGTACTACATACTTCTGGTTAGGTACCCAAGTCCCATTCGATGGCTCTCAGAGCTGCTTCCAGGCCAATCTGAAAGCACTTCCTGTCAAAAGAAGCCCACTAGCATGTATTGCAGTGCAACCTCTTCAAACAGAGCTCTATTACTTGATGGAAGTGATGGCAACTTGAGACACTTGTCTGCTTTGGGAACTCATACTCCCCTTTTTCTCCCTGGTAAAAGTCAAACCAAACAGAATCACAGAATGGTTGGGGTCAGAAGGGACCTCAGGAGGTCATCTGGTCCAACCTTCCCTGCTCTGGTAAGGTCTCCTAGCGCAGGTTGCCCAGGACTGCATCCAGACAGCTTTTGAATATCTCCCCGCTCTCTCAGCCTTTCCTCATCAGAAAAAAGCTACAGTCCCTTCATCATCCAGATCATTGATGAAAATGCTGAACAGGACTGGACCCAGTATTGACCCCTGGGGTACACCACAAGTTACCGGCCTCCAACTAGATTTTGTACCGCAGATTACCATCCTGTGGAACAGGCTGTTCAGCCAGTTTTCAGCCATCCCACTGGCTGCTCAAACAGTACACGCTTCACCAACTTGTCTATGGGGACAGTGTTGAATTACTGAAGTCCTAGTAGATAATACCCGCTGTTTTCCCCTCATCTACCAAGCCAGTTATTTTATGATAGAAGGTTATCAGGTTGGTCAAGCATGATTTCCTCTTGGTGAATTTATGCTGACTGATGATTTTCTAGTCCTACATGTGCCTGGAAATGGTGTCCAGGATTAGTTGCTCTATCACTTTCGCAAGGACTGAGTTCAGGCTGACTGGCCTGTAATTTCCTGGTTCCTCCTGCTTGCTCTTCTGGAAGATAGAAGTGACATTTGCCACACTGTAGATCAGCACAAGTGAGAGTCCAGCGCCTCATGAAGCACTTACCCTAATAGTGAATGTCCTTCCTCCAACTCTGTCCCGGGCCTCAAGAACCACCACACTGACCCCAGACTCAGAAAGCAATTTGGCAGCTGACAAACCTACCAGAAAAAGAGAAAGTGCTTTAAAGCAATGGTCAAAAACTGAACCAAAGCTTCAAGGCCAGAGATTCCAATACTGTTTTCAAAAATTCCTGAGAGAAGTCAGAAACTTTTCATGTCTTACCTCAGAAATCATGTGGCTGCTGCTTAGTTGCATGTTATAACCATATCCATAAGTAGCATTCACAGGCTGAAGTTTTCCTCCTTCCAGTTAGCATTTTGGCATTTTAAAACCAGTAAAATCTCAATTATTAAGGGACAAGAATCTTACTCTTCATTTGCACAGTACCTAGAAAGGCAGAACCCAGCTTGTGGGGCTTGGAGTGCTATAGATACAGAAATAATAATATACTAAATAGGCATGTTACAGCAAGGTAGGCTTCCAACTTCTCTCACTCATCAACTCTCCATTCTACTGCTATCCGCTGTCCTCATTCACATGCAGGAAGAAAGACTGCCTGACTGTCAAGATTAATTTTAAGCAATGGAGCTTGACCATGGCAATCAAACACAGATACTTTATAAAAGGAATTATGGTCACAGCAAAAATCATTTAATTATGGGACTTTGTGATGGATGCAGTACAGACAACTGAAAATTCAATAGGACAGGAGTCCTCTTTGCTTTTGACAAATGTGAGCTGAAATTGTAAAAAGCAATTATGAGTTTGTGAAATCAAATTATCCCACTCCCCTGCAGGCCAATTTAGCACTGAGGCATTGTTTCTTTGGAGTCGTTTCCCCTCCTTAAGTATACGAAAGCCAGCCGTATTGATCAGAACTTCCAAGATAGCCCGCAGTAAAGAATAATAATATTATATTCATGTTTATTACACTACCTCAAAATGTGATTAAAAGCAACTGTTCATGAGCCAACAAACAATGCATGTCTGAAAAGACCAAAGGAGAGGAATTGTTCTGGGCAGCATTAAGTGTACTTGCTTATTCTGAGGACAATACGGAATAACCCATAAACTTCTGTGCACATAATCTTTTAATGGGGAAATGAAATACCACTCACTGGAAACCAGAACTGAGGAAGTTCAAATGGCTTACATTGACAAAAATTACATATACGATTTCCATTCTCATCTAAAAATAAATTTACACTCTTGCACTACATTCTTTCTATTGCTGCAGTAGCAGAAGTATACTTGATTCTTCTATTTATTTAGTTTTCTAATTTTCAAAAATGCGAGCCATTTTTCAGTGGTGTGAACATCTTCTAAATTGATCTCATTTATCTCAGCAGTATTTGATCATTTTTTTTTCCTGCATGAAAGTCTACAGAGAGCATTTAACTTTTTTTGGTTTTTATATTGAATTCTTCAATACTTTTGTGATGGTGTTCTCTTCTTCCTCAACATAAGCATAGAAGACACAAGTCTATAATGCTGGGAATACAAACTGAAGTCTTTTCTTATGAATATTTTTTTATATGAGGAAAATATATTTTTTCAAATATGCAATAGTTTTTGTTACTCAAAAAAATTTCCTACAATATAAAATAAAGGTTGAATTTTTCTATTCTGCATAAATATTACTTGGACATTCAGGCATGACTGGGTAATTCTTATGTAAAAATTACAAAATTACAAATTTCTTTTATAAGAAAGTCCACTGTAGATTCACAAATCTTGAAAAAATGGATAGTGCATTCATGTGTTATCCTAGCCTACATGAAGCAGCCAAAAATCTGGCCTAGGTATGAAAAAAAAACCCACCCACAACCATTGTATGCAAATGCTTAGTGCCTAAGACCGTCACCCCATGCTGTATATGATAGCTATATTCATGCCATAGCTGTGTAGGAAGAATAACAGTTGCACTGGACTGGGTTGGAAGTTAAGCTTGCTACTGGTTTATAGCTTATTTAGATGATATATCCAAATAAAGAAGGACTGTTGAAGGATGAAGAACATGTGGCAGTGAGACTGAGGTTCTCTAACCTGTTTGCTTGTCAAACTGTAATTCTTGCACTCCCGCCTTACAGGTTTTTAGTTTCATTATTGCTTAGCAAGTGTCATCTTAGACACTGATCAGAATTAAAAAAAAAGTCTTCACAGAAACATAGAGTGGGAATGGGCGAGATACATTGGAACAACAATGGTTTGCTGGCAACTGCGAGAAAGCCCGACTCAGAAATCAAAATAGTACAAAGCATGTTGTTTAAAGAGTGTTACCATGTATTTATTTGTTTAAAGCATGAAACAACAGCTAGAAACAACATCCACACATGGGATATTACTATGCAGCTGTCTATGGAATCCAACTCTTTAGCTTCATTCTGGTGTGACAAAAGTGCGCCAGATACAGCATCGCAACAGTCAAGAAGCCTAAGTGCTTTTGATAAACAATTAGCTTCTGAATAGATCCCATATTTTCCCTTTATCTTCTCCATAACTTGAATTTTCAAGACTTTTGTTGCTGTTCCAGTACCCTCTACAGGGCTGGATGCCAGAGAGTGACCATTTATTTCTGTTTGATTGATGGGGTGAGATGAGAGAGAGGAAGAAATGAGGCCTTCTCTTTTCCAGCTCCTTGACTCACCTCTGCCTGCTTAGCTCCTCTTGGGCAGCACAGATGTAGTCTTCACCTCCTCTCCAACATCTCCATTACTCCCCCAGAGGACATTGCATGCCTTCCAGGAGCTGCCAAGGGGGAGGGCAAGACCTTCACACCACATGAGCCTCCCCCAACACAAGCATTCCCCTAGAGCCATGGCCCTCCAGCACACATGGGCTCTGACACCACAGTGTCCTGGGATATTGTGGATGTCCACAGCGCCCTGGGTGAAGCCAAGCACTGGGCTGTGACCTCTCAGGCTGCAGCCAGGGCTGAGGTATTTTTAAAATCACCCAAGTATGCCTGTATGACTGCAGTATGGACATGCCTGTCATAACCAAGGCCACTGCTGTGCTCCATTGCCACCTCCACCTCCTCCAAGCAAACCTCACTGAATCACTGCCTGCACTTCTTCCAGATATCACCCCATGAATTAGAAATAAACTACTTGCCTCAGAAAGATGAAAAAAAGCCTGCCAAAAACATGCCTCATTTGAAGTATCTGGCTGTAGAAATTCACTTGTTATTAGATGAGAATAAACAAGGTGAGATGACTTATACATTCTCCACAAGGGTTTCTATGGCAATCTCACAACAAGCTCCTCCCCCATCCGAAGATGCCATGTGGTAAAGTCCCATTCCTTTTTGATTCTGCAGTACTATTAAGGACTCAGAATTGCCGCTGCTGCTGGATACCATACTGCTGCTATTTTCCTTTCAGAAAATTGTCATAATCCTACCAAGCAGAGCAGTTTCAAGTGCATCAAAACACCAGATATACAGTTAAAAAACAAGTAAGTAAAAGTAAGTAAGATGAATTCAAGCCAATCTGCAGACTACAAGACATACGCCATGGCTGAAACACAGAGATGCTTAAAACTGAATTTTGCGTGTAGTGCCATGGAAAATACAACAAAGTATGCCTCTACCTCGTAGAAAAGAAAGGTTCAACTCTGCAGGTAGCGCACAAGACTGGGACTTAAGAGACCTGAGTCTGATTCCCAACTGAGCCCCAAAATGTAGGAAATATTTGCCTATTTTGTGTGGAAGCGGTTTAAGGGTAGGTAGCGTTTATAAGAAAATTCCAAGTTGCCTCAACACTGGAGTTGATACAGAGCATATGAACAGATAGAAGTTCTGTAGCAGAAACAGTGGGAGTTTTTAAAAAGTTACTTTATTGGAAATGTATCAGTAATTCTACAGTAATAGCAGAGTAATTCTACTTTTCAAAATCTAGGCTCTGTAACCCACAGCATCAAACAGATTCACTGATACACCATGATGAGAAGCAAAAACCACTAGCAATTTTCCCAGAGACAGCACAGTTCTTATGTAATGCATGCTGAACATCTCCAAGCCACAGAGGAGGGGCACCAACCTTTTAACCTTTCAAACTGAGGCCACTACGTATGTGCTGTATTGAGCACACCAAAACAAAGGCAGAAGTTAGCTTTCAATAATGGAAAGGTAAATATCTGCTGGTTTTCTGGACACATTGTTTGCCTACTTGCTAGCTGCTTTGAAAAACTGTGTTTAGCTTTTATGGATCCTCCATTGGGTTAAAAGTTTTAAAAAAACAACCTAATACAGCATTCCTTCATAAAAATCCTTGTTAATCCACCCTGCTGGACAGGAGTGGGATAATTACGTTGTGTGAAAGACTACTAAGCCATTACTGTAGTATTCGAACCTAGCAGGCTTTAGTTGAGTACTGTACAGAAAAAAGCTTTCTGGAAAATCTCTACATTTTTCTGATCTTAAGCAGGAGAATAATTTTTAAACTTTTTCGCACATTATGCTAATACACGTCAACAAAGTAAGACAATTGACAATGTATCCTTGTGAAAGTTCCACTGTAACAGCATGCGAATGCTGGGATTATTTTTACCATTTCACTGATGAAAAACTTAATTTTTTCCAGATGCAATTGAGTAATTTTATCTGACTGTGCCCACCTTAGAATCAGCTCTCATTATTCTTTGCCTAGTAAACATGAACCTGTCAATAGGAGATGAAAACCTTTCTGTCATAACCACAGGGTAACATCTTGCTTCCTCACTGCTTTCTTTACCTTGCTTGGTTTTGTTGTTTTTCTTTTGCTTTGTTGGGGTTTTGTTTGTTTTTTGTTGTGCACACCATTGTATACAAATAAGTTCTAAAATGTAGTTAAAATGTACTCTTTTTTTATCAGGCTCATCAGGGAAATTACGAATGGGCAGCAACATACAGAAGGCTGAGAATGAAACTGTTTTCTTTCACATACTAAGGATTTGAAGATTTAAAATTGCCACTGAAAATGAACAACAGCAAAAAAAAAAAATTAAATTACAGCCCCTTAAATTTTCACAAACCAGTAGGAATACTCATTGTGGATCATAAGTCTACATTAATTTCTTCTTCCATGTTGCCTAAACCCATAACATTGCTAACTCTCTGTTTGTCACAAATTGTATTTTATCTTTCCACATGTTTTTTCACAATCCTTGATGTAGAATACTTGATTCTGGGGATAAGGATGTGTTTATTTATTTTGTCATTTTCAGGTAAATGTTTTTCATTTATTTTTCATCAATTCTTTTTTTCCCCTCAAGCAAAAATAATTCAGTTGACTCAGCAAAGATTTCAACCAGAAGAGAACAAATATTTTCTGTTACAGAGTACATTGCTCAGCTGAGACCAGCCACTCTGACTGGTTTCAGTGGCACTACTGTCTAAATGCTTTTGTCGGATGCAAGCCATGTTCTGAAGGGTACAAAGGCAGTTTCTCATGGAAAGTGCTAATAGAAACACAGTAAGTAGGGACAGGGAATTATGTCCTGAGGATGATCCACTCCTCCATACACACCCACTAGGATTTTCAAGTCAAACCCCATTGCAGTAAACATCTCTTCCCCAGAATAATGCACTACCCCTAAAGACAGAAAAAAGCTAACTAGTGTAAGCATGGGGTTAGAAATGCAACATCCTCCTTCCCGTTAAAATGAACACCACCAGGTAAGATGATGATGATGGTTTGATATTATCCAGTTAATGGAAACATCTAATGCAATTACATATATTTTATAACTACTGCTAATTGTTTTGCTCAGTAGGCAGTATAAATTTCTGATAGCTAACTGGTGATCTTCAGCTAAACAGGTATGTGAAAAAATGTTGTTGCTAAACTGTGATCAGTGTCATTGACACAAATATCAAGAACATAGGTATTCCCAGAAAAGACATAATGCCTGCCTCATCCTGTTCTTGTTATGCTAGGATATTGAGGGACCTGTTCTAACTAATTGGATATTTATTTTGCTTACTGGAGTAAATAACACTCTTAAGACTTCAGACCCACCTAGATAACAGAAACACTCTTTCTGACCTTTCAATATCTTTCAATTCCTTTCACCTAAGCCTGAGACATAATGCAAAATCTGCTCCTCAAGGACAAGCAGCACGTTTCAAGTGTTCTCTCAAGAGCTCTCAATTTGCTAACCTATGGATCATGCTAGTGTACATTTTGGTTTTGCCAGAAAGAAACCTAACATATTCTTCATTCAGGGGCAGAACCTTCTGTGGCTACTCAAGTTACCTCCTGGGTTAGACAATGTTTAGAAATGATTCATTTACCACTGAAAACAATATGAAAAATATCATGAAAGATGAAGAAAATAATAATATTTTTACAACTGGTTATATAATGAACACATCACAACCATATTTTGACCAAAACTAAATATCTGGCTCTAAACATAACACAAAGGAGTGTCTTAACCAAAACCCATGCTCTATATCATAGGATTTTGTCTTTAGTAGCAAAACTTTAAAACACATTATGAAGGAGGCAAATGGAAACTGATATTTCTGCTTATTTGCAACTATTGTATAGAATATCTATGACACTTTATACAGGGCCCTGTTAGTTTTGTCCCTGCTGTAAACTTTTCTCATAATGACAGCTTGCTAGCAGTTCATGGTGAACCAAGAGCTCTGTGAAACATTGCTATTTATTTCTGCATCCCCAAAAATGCACGAATTTCTGGTACTCAGTGACAACAACATCATTGATTACCAGCTTTCCTGTTGGATCCAGAAAGAAAGCAGTAAGGAATCAGGCAGCCAGAGTCCAGGACAGGGCAGATGTAAAGAAACAAACACAGGATAGATTCTAGAAACCAGCTATTGCATTCCTACAGGTCAAATTCTGGGTAAATTTAGAAGTAACAATGCAAAAAACAAACAAACAAACTACTGAAATCTAGTCCAGATTTGCACAGGTGGGACTGATTGTACTTTCTACCAGTGACTGTATTTGACAGTTTATCTGACACTACCACCCCCTAGCAGCATAGCATGCTGTCAAAACAAACAGAAGTTGTGCTGCCATTAGAGCAGCCATTACAGCAAGCAAGGAAAATCTGCATTTTCTCATTATTCACTCTTTCACTCAGAGACCTCAGCCAATGTGTGGGTAGCTCAAGTGGTAAGGTTCTTGATCATCTCGCATCCCATCAATCTCACATCATGGAGCAGGAGATGCAACACATAGTGCCCTTCCTTGGAGAGAGAGGGGAAAAAAAAAAAAAAGCCTTAATAGGGTGTCATACGGTTTATTTCAGTGTAAAAACTAATTGCTACTATTTTTCCATCCCAGCTTCTCCTACAATTTGTGGCCTTTGGACTCCTTAAGTGCAACAAAAACAGTGCTGTTTCCTGCATGTGGCTGGCAAATCTAAGCATTGTTTTGTTGAGCCATGAGATCTCCTTGTTTCTAACTAAGAGCAAATGTGGTTTTATGTGGAAATGAGAACTGTCCATATCAAAGAATTATAATCTTCAGCGTGAGTTTTAATGATGACTGTGTTTCCCTTGTGCTTTGTGCTTGCAACATGATGTGCTGAAATGTCTTCCAAGAGATATTTGTATGCAAGTTTTCTTGGGCTTGTCTGCTTCTGGACATTGTTCTCCATCTGTAATATATCTCTGTTTTGCATTATACAGACAGACATTCTTAAAGTTCTTTGCCTTCTTTTGATAAAATTGGCTCCCAGTGTCCAAAATTCATATGTAAGTTGAGGCTGGCACACAAAAATAGCCCATACTTCCCACTGAAACAAATCAGGGTATTCTGCTTACACTCTGTTTTTGACAGGTTTTGAATTATTTAAGACTGAATTTTCAGGGTGTGTTTTTCAGACTGATTCTTTTTTGCTGGAAAATCTTAGTCAAAATTAGCTATTTCTAAACCTTTATGAAACACATGTTTTTTGATTTTGAAAACTCATGTCTTTCTTTTATTCCTGTTTTGGAAGTTCTAGCAGCAACTTAAAATTTGGCAAGGAGATAGCCTTTGAGTCATCATAGCGCATTTTGTTATCTATGTGAAAATATGCTGCAATAGGGTCAGTCACAAAGTTGGGAGGAATTGCAGATCACATATAGGCAGCAGCCACTTTCTAGATCTGAAAAGCTGTAATATCTGAGGTTTCTGTCAAACTCTCTGAGAACTTAATGCGGACCAGTCATTAACAATCAATCCCCGAGGAGTGACTGAGCATCCTGGGCCTTGTAACTGATTTTGCATCTCAGAGCTTTAGTGCACACGGCATCCTAGGGCTATGGAGCCAAAATATAAATCTCTCTGTAACCATGGCCTTAGCTTCAGGTGCAGGTAACAGCTGAGGTGCGGACAATGTGTCAGAAGAAGTATAGCAGTGATCTGCTGCATAAAAGGGACAACTTCAAGCCATCCATACAGTAGTTAGTCAACATAGAGGATGACAATGTCCTAGTCCTCAATTAGTGTAGCCCCTTAACCCAAGCAGCAGAGGATTCTCTGATGGGATGTCAGGGTTATGATCCTGCTGATTAAACACACACCCACGGCACACCATGAGCTGTCAGCTTGCTATGTTTAACAAATGAGGGAATTTATTAGCCTAAAACAAAATGTACAAGCAAAAGGTCAAAATCAATCCAAACCAGAATACCCCCTTCAGCTCAGTAGAAAACCCTATAGGTAGAAAATGGGAGAAATATTCAAGGCATGCAATTAAGAACTCCCTGTGGGTATGGGGAAAGTCTTGAACTTCAAGCTTCAGTTTATTTCATATGTTGGTGTATAAAATGTTATAATTAATATTAACTGTATTACAGGGGACATTATCCATTAAGAATGATACAAACATGTGCCTGGGGCCTTTCCTGGCCATGATCCATATTTTCAACATGTGCACCCATGTGAATAGAGGAATCTAGCCCAAACTCTGCAGCTCCCTCTCAGAAGGGGTCCAAATGTACTCGCTAACGAAGTGTGGGCTGTTTGAGTACAGCAGGACAATATCAGCAGTAGAGTCTACCAGAAACGAGTTCTTCCAAGGGCTTCCCCACTGTGAAGCACACTTTGCAGAAGCTTCCTCCACCCCTAGAGTGCAGCTTCCTGCAGGCAGACCCAATTCTGCGCATACAGAGGAGAGGACCACCGATGAGAAGAGTGCGTTAGGTTGTACAGAAATTTGCTCTCAAGAGCATGTTTCATGTTGAGGAATAGATAATCCCAGAGATGCCAGTCATGATTTGAGCTTTACTTTGCAAATATTGTACAAATATTTTCTAAAGCCACAATCTCACTGCTGGGAAGCTCACACTTCATACATTAACAAGCACCGTGTTTATACCTGATGCATATTTCATGTATTTCTAGTAAATAACTAGTTTATCCCAAAGTTTTCCATTCTTTCTTGCAAGCTTCAGATCATGAGTATTTAAAATACAGCAGAAGGAGAGAAGGCAGTAATCTTGGCAGATATGACAACTTCAAATAGATGTTCAGGGAAATAAGCAGCAGCAAGTCAAGACTAGATTCAGAGACATGTTAAGGGGAAACTCTGTCCATACTGGAGTATGGTTTTTATCTCACCAGTACCAAAGTTCTGGATACAGATTACATTTTTTAAGACCAGAAAGCAGCGCTGTCTAACCTCTTACAGAACCAGGGTGTAGGTACATTGGTACAGAACAGTGGTGACAGAGAAGCCGCGCAAAAAGCAAAACAAACCAGGAGCTGATGGGAGTTATGGTGCCCAGCTATGAATGGTATTCTATATTGAAGATAGATTAATTATGAAATAAGGCATCTATAGTTCATTTTTCTAAGGCTGCTTTCTTCGAATGATGCCGGTGGTAATTCATAACAGGCAAACACCAATTTTTTTGCTACTGGAGTGACATAAGGTTTCCACTGGTAAGAAAAAATGTTCCTGTACCCCAAGAGTGCTATGACATGTTTATTTATCTTCCTAGTGCCACCGACAAATTTTCACAGACTGCAATGCCTTGGAATTTCCTGGTTGGCTCCATTTCAGACTCCACACCAGGCTTTAGTCCAAGGCATAAGTGTTTTGAAGAAACTTACTAATTCTTGTACTAGTAAAGCAAGATATCACTTAGAAATGCTTGATGCATTTTCCAAATCACTGCTACAGTTTGGAAAGCTGGAGAAGCAAGAGAAAAAGAGCTTCTCAGAGCCCTAAAAACCACATTAAGTTCACACCACCATCAGCTGCAAAAAGTACAGGGTGCTAATTTCCTAAGGGCACTCCGTTTGTTATGTGAACCTTAAGCATGAAGACCCAATGACTTGTGATAGCAGAAAAATACCCAGGCATTTGATATAAGAAAAATGCAAGCAAAACCATGTCCAAACTCTGTCTACAGATTTTTACATAATTACATCGTCACAAAAAATTAAACAATTAATATCATTTTAGCAAATTGTATAATGCAATTAAGTAAACTGTTTGCTGTTTTATGCATTAATTCACTGTAGATTAAAGAAAGGAAGTTCTCCAACTCCTCCTCAATTCTAATAAAAACGCATTTTACCTATAGCCATAATGTTGCAGTATCACTGAAGTGACATAACTCACTGTTATCATTAGTGAAGTAAAGACCCCCTGAAAACTGAATCCTGTCCAAAGCTGCTAACACAGTATTTACGCAACTGACAAACCAAACAGATTTTCTCCATCACAGCCCCATTCTCATTCTAGGCACGGTTAGGTGCCATAAGAATAATTATTTCTGGGGCGGGGGTTGTTAAGCATGAGAACCAGGGGTCACAATGTACCTGCCAGTGTTAAACTAGATCTGACGAGTGTCTGGAGAAGTATTTCCTAGCAAAGTGTGAAGAGTCCGTCGCACTGGGAGAATTTGGCTGGCTGTAGCCCAGCTCCCGTCACAGTAACAAATCCTAACGTGTTTTTACAGCTATCCCAGATGTCCTTCTGCAGCATTTATCAAAAAAATACAGTTGCCAGTGCTGCAAGAGAAACCTAAAACCCTACAATTTCAAAACACCATCTTTCTCGGGATGCAAAAATCCCAGCCTCTATCCTTGCATTCTCCCCCACCTGTGGACATTATAAAGTCGGTTTTCCTACAGACTGTCTTCTGATGAGCACGAAATACAAACCAGAGCAAGCAGCAGTAAACACGTGATAAAAGAACAACCGGGATATTTTTTTTCCCTTTGTTTTGTTTATTTTTTTATTTCTCCAAGCGTAGCTGACGCCCCTGGGGACCTGACACCCTCTATAATTATCGCCTAAGCCTTAAAGTCAGCCGTGGGAATGAGCCGCCACCGGCCCCACCGCTCCCTGGCCCCGCGCGGTTCAGCCAGGATCGCCCCGACCCCGAGCAGTGGAGTGATGCCCCGAGGAAGGCCGGAGGATGCCTGGGGACGGCGCCGCCTCGGCCCCCCAAACCCACCTGAGATGCCGCCCCCGATCACGACCACGTCGTATCTCCCAGCCATGTCGCTGCGCCCTATCCTCGCCCCTGTCTCCATCTCGCCCTTCCGCGGCGGCAACAGACGCTCCGACCCGGCTGCGGCCAGCGGATAGCACAGCACTGTCCCGCCCGCCCCTAGGCGGGAACCCGAGGCACTTCCACCAATGGGCTCTGGTCGGGGAGGGGGGTGGAGGGGATAACCCTTAGCCACGCCTCTCCGGTGCTGTCCCGCTCGCATGGCCCGGCCCAGCCCTACTGGGCAGGACGAGACCCCCGCGGAGGCGGAGGGCAGCTGAACGCTGCGTCAGAGTGCCTATTTCGTCTGGGCCCGGCTCGGTACCGGTTTGTCATGGGTGCACGAGAAGGTGACGGGATGCAGATAGGTGACAAGATGCCTGTTGCAGGGTGCTGCAGACCTAGCAGCCTGCACTCCCCAACCCTTGTTTGTTTACTGAAATTTATGAAACATGCTAGCAATGAGTGTGCGAGAGGAGCCGACCCATGGAGCTAGTGTGTCAATGGCTACAGCAATATACAAGCTCCACCTTGCACTAGAATCAAGTTGCATTCTGTCCATGAGCTGGGGAATGAAGGGTTAACCTTTGCATGAAAGTATCTTCCCAAAGATGATGCCTGAAATAATAACTGGTTGCCAAATACCGATTTTGTTTGTACTTAGCTGCTATTACTGCTCTGAAATACAAGAAATATATTAAGCTACGCTTCAGGTTTGGAGAATTAAGGCCTTGATAGAATCATAGAATTATTTGGGTTCAAAGGAACCTTTAAGATCACCTAGTTCCAACATCCTGCCATGAAAAGGGACACTTCCCACTAAACCCAGGTTGTGCAAGGTCCTATACCTGGGTCAGAACAATCCCAGGCACAGCTACAGGTTGGGCAGAAAAGAAATTCAGAGCAGCCCTGCGGAGAAGGACTTGGGGGTCAGTGAGAAACTGAACATGAGCAGGCTTCAGTGTGCACTCACAGCCCAGAAAAGCCAACCGTATCCTGGGCTGCATCAAAAGGAGCGTGACCAGCAGGTCAAAGGAGGTGATCCTGGCCCTCTACTCTGCTCTCATGAGACCCCACTTGGAGTTCTGTGTGCAGTTCTGGTGTCCTCAACATAAAAAGGACATGGAACTGTT